>JALLAP010000285.1:0-14926 GCA_036939355.1 Thalassiosira profunda | reverse complement strand
CCAGCGAGGAGGTGATGGAGGTGGTTGTTGCATACGTCAGATCCGTTGTGGGTGCCGTTGTTTGGGAGACGCTGGTGTCATCCCCCTCGTCCTTTGGGATGGGTGTTGAGGGCGCCAAATCGAACAGGTGGGCCTCGGGAGAGTTGTACTCGGGCAGTGTCACAGGCAAGAAGTCCGGCGATGCATCATCGCCTTCACCCGCCCCTTCCCCTGTCTGTCCCTGGTTTGCATCTGCGGTAGGCTGCTTGGAAGTTTGCTCTGCTGTTGATTTTGCAGGGGGGTGCACTGTCGATGTAGCAGCCTCCGGGTCCTCTCTATCGCTGCCGCAAGCAACCTTACGTTCTCTCTCTGCGTCCTTATTCTTCCTCTTCGACTTGGGCGTCGTTTGAGTCTCCTTCTCTGCACTGTTCTCCTTGGGCGAAGTCTTTCCCTTCTTCTCTGCACATGTCTTCTGTGTACATTTCTTCTTTGCATCTCTGCTAGTGCTGGCGTCTATTGGTGTGTCATCTTCCTGGAACCAAGACGAAGGTGGCGCCACGAGCGTCAGCCTCTCCTCTCCGCGAGATAATGCTGCATCGTACCCACTGCTGGTCTCTTGTGGAGGTGCACCATCAGCACGTGCACCATCCGCAAGTTCCTCCTCGGCGCTGGATGCTGTTGTGGCCGCCACAGCCCCAGCCGCCGCGGACGACGGCGCGCGCAAATACCCCTCCAGCCCCTGCAGCTCGGCATCCAGCGAAGTTTCGAAGTGGTCCAACTGCGTGTAGACGTTCATGTTGTCGTCGTCCTCGCTGCACGCGGATCGGGACAGGCCGTGTTCGGCGGCAACGTTCATGTCTGATGCCGAATTTCCGCGGCCGTTGCTGTTGCATAATCCCGTCTCGGCCGCCGGGGCCGCCGCCTCCTCACCGTCGTGGGGCGGCGTAGGCGTGCGCCTCGAGCGGTGGGGAGACATGGCAATGGCGGCGGCTAGGTCGGCGTGGGGGCTCCTCATTCCGCGGCGGCGAATAGGAGCGTAGTCATCGTTCACAAAAACAGAACAAAATAATGAGGTCGTTAGTACCTACGAGTTGTATTACGTACGCTTATGGTAGGTTCCCGTCCCCCCCGCCAGCGGCGCCCCCGCCCCCGCCCTCCCAGAGCGGCCCCTGCTCCGCTCCCCCGTCCCTCCTCACCGCCGCGCCCACGCCGAGCCCCCATTATCAACCGCAGGCCCCTCATTGTTCGCGCCTCTCTAGAGCGTCCTCCAATTGCTCGCCGGTAATTTTGGGGCAGCAAGAGAACACGTGCACAGTCTGAGGTGCACCACACGGTAATGTCAGAATCAGGAGCGGCCGTCGACAGAGGCGTCGATGCGGAGGACGAGTGCCCGATCTGCCAGGAGCCCCTTCCGCCCTTTTGGGACATTGAGCGCCGGGCTTTGCTAACTTGTTGCGGCAAAGTGGCGTGCAGAGACTGTCGCGACAAGAAGGATGATTATTTGCGTAATGCGGCTAGCAGTGGCTCGTATGGCAGGCAAGAAGAGCAGCTTGACAAATATTGCCCACTTTGCCGGACGGAAAAACCTATGGGCAATGATGTAGGGAGAGTGATGGTAGACAAATTTGAGAAGGGCCAGCTGCCACTGCACATGTATTGCGAATTAGGGCTGCATCTCATTAATGGGCGAGCAGGAGTGGACAGAAACGTGGAGAGGGGCATCGGCATATGGATGACCGGCGCTGAAAAGGGAGAGCCCAATTGTCAATTTGCCCTAGGCCTCAGATGTCGTGATGGAACGGGTGGTTTTCCTGAATCGAGGGCAGAAGCAAAGCGGTGGTATCTCGCTGCAACGGAACAGGGCCATGCAAAGGCCGAGTACAATCTTGCGCTGATGCTGAGAGATGAAGGCGATGGTGCTGAGTACCTGCGATATCTGAGAGGTTCAGCATCGAAGGGCTTCGATTTAGCTTGCTACAACCTGGGCGTGGCTTATTACAAAGGCAACCACGGCCTCCAAAGATCAACAGAAGAAGCAAGCCGAGCATTGAGCCCGGCCGCTGAGAGGGGGCATGAGAGATCGATGAGCTTTTTGGGAGACATCATGTGCAGTCACGATGATCGGTGGCATATTGATGATAGCCCCAATTTCACGAGAGGAGTGCACTGGCTTCGCCGAGCGGCAGATGCCGGAGATCAAACCGCCATCTTTAGATTGAAAGAGCTAGAGGAGTATGCATCTACCGAGTGCTTCGGTTGCGACAAGGAAGCGCCCCCAGAGCAAACATTCCTCCGATGCTCGAGGTGCCGTGCGGCGTGGTACTGTAGCAAGGACTGCCAGGTCCAGCATTGGAGGGCGGAAGAGGGGCACAAGCAGTTTTGCATCAAATGGGAATAGCCGCAGAGCAAACGAGAAGAGACGAGAGGAAAGAAACCATTACAGCGAATGCTGGGCCGAAGGAAACATTGAGTAGAGTTAGTGGTAGGTATCTTCTACGCAGCTTGACGCTTGATGGTGAAATCGGCCTCTCCGCAGCGTTGCCAGAGCTTTCCCGGGTACTGGACGATGGCTTTGGCCTTTGCACCAAAGTACATATCGTAACGCGCAGGCCGGCTGGCGAAACGGGCCATGAACACCGAAGGCAACGAGTCAACTTCCTCGCCATGCGCCAGTTTTCCGTCCTCGATCGAGAAGACGATGCGAACCGTCCGCTCCTCCTCTTCGTTCGTCAATTTGGCCTCCATGTCAACGCAGTTCAGCCCGATCTTCCGGTAGTGTACAATCGTGACTTTGGAACCCTTGGCGAGGTAAGCTTTGTGCGCTTCCTTCACCTCGTCGCGCTTGACCTGCTGGATCCGGTACTTCTCGTGTTCTTTGTTGTAGACCTTTTTCTCGGCGGTGAAGTTGTTGTGGTAGAGCGCGTCGAAGAGGGGCTCCACCTCGGAGAAGTCCTTCTTAGTGCCGTCGAAGGCGGCGGCGTATTGGCGGAAGGCAGATTCGCAGTACGACATGATTGTGGTTGCTTGATGATTGATGATGTGCTCTATTCTCTTTCTCGGAGTTGTGTTTTTGTTGTGTACGGCTGTAGGTGCGCTGAAGTTACTGGATGTTGAAGATGATGATGCGGTTGCGTTGTTCTGTTCTGGGAATTTATGAGCTCAGGGAGGTGATCGAATGGGCCACGAGCAAGAAGGTGCAGGGAAGACCAAGACAGCATTCGTAACAAGATGCCAGAGCCCAAGATGTGACTAAAGCGGTACTGAAGTCCGACCAGTGTCTCTTGGAGCTCTTGCTTGCTTTTGCTTGCCGTCCTGCTGTCTGCTGGCTCTCTTGTCGAGGCCCTGATGATGAGCTTTGAGGCTGCGTTCCGGTCATAAATCTCGCATCTCCACTCCGCAACAAGTGCTCCTTTTGCAATAGTTCAGCCTCGTCGCATCCGCCCAGAAGACAGAGGAGCGAAGTATCTCACCACACACCGCGTCAATACGTAGTCTCCGCCAAAATGAAGCTTCTCCAATTAGCATCGACTTTAGGAATCTTCGCGAGCGCTGGAGCGTACGAATACGACGCCTCGCTTATGCGATCGCACAAAGGCAGAGCATCCCACCCGCTTCTCGAGCCTCGTCTACCGACAGAACCAACTGCTTTTTCGCAGAGTACCTGGTCAGGTCCGAGACACACGATGGGTTGGCCGATGCCATCGATCGGACGAGGAGGCGATACTGCGACGGATGCTCCTACTTCAAAGGCTGTAGCGAGTGGGTCTGTTTCGCGAACGGTGCAACGATTCAGTACACCGGACTTCGATTGACCACTTTCCCGGTTCTCCACGGTGCATCAAAGCGCGGGGCATATCTCACATTCAGTGCCTGTGCTGTAATTTGCAGCGCAAGTTGTCGGGTAGCAGCAGCAAATACACACTCTAATACATTTCCTTCTATTCTAACAGAACATTCATCTCCGCACCTACCCCCCACCTAGCTCTCTCATAGGCGTCATCGCACCAATCATACTTTGCGCTGTCTCAATCGCCGCGCGGACTTTACAAAGATTGATGGGAATAGCTCTTTGCCATCATCCACCTCTCCCTCTTCGATCTCGTCGTATTCGCCTTCGATCTCCAGCGTGCCGTCGAACGAATCCTCGCTGTCCTCCTCGAAGAAGAGAAGGGCGGGCCCGACGATCATTTCGCCTTCTCTGCCGGCCGCCCATCCGCAGAGGAGGCCGANCGAAGAAGAGAAGGGCGGGCCCGACGATCATTTCGCCTTCTCTGCCGGCCGCCCATCCGCAGAGGAGGCCGAGGCCGGTGGCCCCGGCCGCGGCGAGGACGACGAGCGGCAGGGTCTTCATGACGGGCTTCCGGTTCGGCGGCCGATGGAGGCAATGGCGAACCCGCCCATCACTTCTCGGCACTGGGCGCAGCTTGGTTGACGCGTTTGAGAACCCCAAAGGGCGCAAAAAGTTGGGCGGCGGGCGGCAAAATGGGATTTCGCGCCGCCGAAGAAGCAAGAAGACACGCGTCACTTGCAAAATCAACTGCCCGCACATTCGTGGCAAGTGCAAGCACAAACCACAAACCCACGCCCGCGAGGCCCCATTGCAACCATGGATGACGGCGGCACTCGAGACGCGGCGGAGGCGCCCCCGCTGACGATATCGGTGCCCATGACAAACGGCGCGGCGAGCGGCGGCGATGGCTCCGGCGGGCCATCATCACACACCCAAGATGCAAACCCAGAGCCATCACAAACGGATGGGCCAAACGCCCCTGCGGCGGCGATGGTGACCCCGGACCCCACCGCCGCGTCCAAATACCGGAGCGGCTGGTCGTCCACGCCCCGAATGCCCGCGCAAACGGCCCTGCACCTGGACCGGGCCGTCGAATTGGACGACGAGCTGGACGCCATTAGAATTGCCAAGCGCAAATTGGCCGAGCGGAACGAGGAGATTGCCCAAAAAGAGGCCGAGGCAAAAGCGGCGGAGGAGGCCAAAGAGCGGGAGCGGAAGGAGGCGGAGGTGCAAGAGTCGATTTCCCACTCTTTGGAGGTAGGGCTGTCGCGGACCGAGGCGGAGTTCGAGAGGGTGAAGCAGGAGAGATTGGCGAAGGTGAGGGTGCAGCAGATCGAACACGAGAGGGTGAGGGAGCAGGAGCGGGCGGAGGCGAAGTTGCAGGACAGGACGATGGACGAGAGCTTGGAGGAGGGGCGTCCGCCGTCGGAGGAGGTGAGGCTAGCAAATGTTGTTTCCCTTTCAGCATCATGTGATCATACTGTCGTGCTCACATCATGTGCTCATTTTGGACGCTGTAGGATGCAGTGCAGCAATTGAGGCAGAAAATTGACGGGCGCTCCGAACCGTGGCACAAACAGAAGAAGTATCGATGCGGCATCCTTCTCATCGTACTTCTCGTTGTCGCCGTTATCGGACTTGCTGCCGGGCTCGCGGGCAAGAACAACAGTTCCGACGGAGGTGCATCTTCCGCAGAAGACTTCGTCTGGGTCGAGGGCGAGGAGATCCCGCTCGTGGTCGATCGCACGTGCCAATACGAGCTGCGACGGACGATGCAGCTGGGTGTGACCGACAACAACATCGACAGCAAATTTTGGGGAAGCGCCTCGGACTTCGATGGCACGGATGCGGTCATCGTGTCTCACTCCCGCGAAGGCGGTGGGGCCGTCTGGGCTCTATCTGAAAACGCCGAGGGAAGCTGGGGCCAGTCCGCCTTCCAGTCGAGCTGGTCGGACCAGTCCGGGTGGGATGTCGCCGTGCGGAACGGAATAATTGTCATCGGCACTCCGGCGTATCAGGGAAGGGACGTGCAGCACTGGGAGAACGACAGCAGCTGGTGGGGTGGGCGGGGCGCGGCCGTGGTGCTTGCCAGGGACGAGGGAGGGAATTGGAAGGAGCAGGCGCTGCTGGTGCCTTCGGAGGCGGACGATATTGCCGGGTTTGGCAATTCGGTGGCCATATCGGAGAGCGGACGCCGGATTGCCGTCGGGGCGTGGCACGATCGCGAGAATCGGGGCAGCGTGTACATCTTTGAGAAGATACGAGGGATGTGGGCCGAGACGCAAAAGCTCGCCCCGCTGACCGCCCGAAGCCAATCTGTCACCTTTCACGGCAACTACGGCTCATCAGTTGCCATCACGGATACGTCGCTGGCNCGCCCGAAGCCAATCGGTCACCTTTCACGGCAACTACGGCTCATCAGTTGCCATCACGGATACGTCGCTGGCGGTGCTGGCGCCACACGATTACGGCGATGGACGTCTTCGCGGCGTGGTTTACGTGTACAGCCGGGGCAGAGACGGTCAATATGAGGAAGCGCAACAATTAGGACTTGGGCTGGGAGAGCAGCTGAAGGTGACGTCGGGTGCTGGACTAGCTTTTCTAGGAAGTGACTGGTTGGCGGCGGGAGCTGGCGAGAACAGAAAGGTGCATATGTTTCGTTCGTCCAGCTCGGGGTATCAAAAGACGACCGAGCTCACCTCGTCGGACGCTGGAGGGAACAGCATTTTCGGTGTGGGCTTGGACGGTCAGGGGAATCAGGTCATGGTGCAGGACTGTGGAGAGGATGCCGCCTACCTCTTTTCGTTCGAGGGCGGGGTCTGGAAAGAGAAGGCGAAGTTCAATGGCTGCAATACGTCAATGTCGGGCAATTCGATGGTTTCGCAATCCAACGAGGATTTTGCATTGACGGGAAGTCTTTACGGTGGCCCCGTTAGATTCTATGACCTCGTTTGTGAGCGGGATAGGTAGGGTGTAATGAAAAGTGTGCAGTTATTGGCTTTGCTTCTATCCTTCAGCTGCCAATCAACTCTGCGGCAATACCAGCCGAAGCCTCTTCGACGTCCCCTATTTTGAGACACTGACACTCCGTAAAGATGCAGCAATCACAATATCCGCACGACGATCCCACGCTGAACACATCATGGCCTGCATGACACCTCTTCGCACACGCCAGGCACACAAAGCGATTAGATCCAACGAAGCAGGTCCGGCACGCGTACATTTCCTGTTCCGTTTCCTTCGCGGAGCTGAAGGCCGTCCTCATCAGGGAACACGAATTGGTGAAAGAAGACTCCACAGTGGTATCGTAGCTGGGTGCATTCTCGGGAGCCACGCTATCTCCCTCTCGAGTCCGCTTCTTTGACTTGCTCTTAGTATTGTCGATTGTGCCGGTTCGCCACAAAAAGGCAGATCTGTGCGCTCTGAGCATCGTTGTTCCGAGAGCTGTGCATCGATTGTTGATTCGCAGCAGACGGGGGCAAATCCTCTTTACTTCCGCCAGGGGCACATCCATTTCGAGTTCACGGAGATCCAAGTCCAGCAGCTCGAGTTCTGGAGTATTTGCTGTATTCGCAAGATTGCTGCTTTTCAACCTGCTGCAGCCCTTGATGCTCAGTCGGATCAACTTGGTTGATCTTGCCAGCAGTAATTGCAACGCTCCACCGTCGACGTTTGTGAATTCAACCTTCAGACTTCTGAGATGTTTCAGCGAGCAAACCATGTTGATGTTCACACTCGACCAATGGCAGCATGAAAGATTGAGTTCTCTAACGTTGCGGAAGTTTTCGAAGAAGTGGCGCAAGTAATGCGAAATATAACGTCCCGCAGGTATCCCTCTTGTCGTCGACGATAGCACTGACAAACTGAGCAGCCCAGGAGAAGTGGCAGAAAGCACAGCCAAGTCCGACGTTAAAACAAAGTCGACTTATAGCATAAAGAGGTGAGTTATCAAAAGACGAACCAATTGCATCACCAAACAACATCAGACTCACGGCCATCGAAGTCAACATGCTTCAGCCGTCCTCCATTCAGCCATGCGATAACGGCAAGGCATCCATCTATCCTGCTACCAGTCTTCTGCCCAATCAAGCTAACGTCCAAATGCTCTAAACAACCAAACATACTTCCTTCTTTTCGTTCGCCCCACTCCATCCTGGCCGAAAAGTCATTTTCTGCTCGCTTGAACCCTATAGAGCAATAACAGTGGATTGTGAGAACAAGCAATGGTAAATGTATGGCGGGAAGGAACCCTCACCTTCCAAAAGCAAGCGTGATTTCGCTATCTGTGCGGTTGTCAGAGAAGGTTGCGCGATCATCATGTTGCGTGTTGAGTTGTTCAGGGCGTTCAGCCAAAAGGTTGGAAGACTCCCGGGGCTCCCGACATAATTGGGGGGATAGATTGCAAGGTGGTCGCCGTTCATGTTGTCCTCATCAATCAATGTCCTGATGCCCTGTGCCGTGTCCATAAGAAGATTGGGAAGGCATACCCTGTCGCATTCCCGTAGATTCAGGCTCTTTAGCGTGCCCCGGCAGACGTACAGCGCGAGGCCGGCGCCAAATTCTGTTATCTTCCTTGCACCCGCCAGATTGAGGGATTCGATATTGCAGAAGTATGCAAGCACTCCAAGCGCCTCATCATCCAATTGTGCTGATACACCAGAGAGATTAAGGTGGCGCAGGTTGCATCTCTCGATGGTGGCAGCAAAGCTCATCGCCCCACGAGCATTCATCCTGCTGCATCCCGCGAAATCCACGTACTCCAACTTTTTCACTTCTAGCGCATCGCTATTGAGCTCATCGGAAAATTGGTGATGCGCTTCGAAGCGAGTGGCCGACGAGAGCAGTATTCTCTTGATGCCTGGCATGTGCTTCAAACAGAAGAACACCCCCTCCCCACGAAGAAACCGACAGCGAGAGAGATCCAGACACACCACCTTGAGTGGATGCGGGGGAACAAAAGGATCCCGGCGATGAATATGTTGTCTCGCATATTCTCGTGCTCTCAAGTCCCCATCCCTTGCCTTCGACGCCTCCCCCACGTCAACAATCTTTCGAATCAAACCGATCAACTGCTCATCGGTCACTTTGCGGAGGTGCCGGCACGACAGGTCCAGCGTCTCTGCCTGCCCGAGGCATTGAAACGCCCCCTCGTGGAACGTTCGGTTCACGAGCATGGGAGACGCCGCGCCGCAAAGGAGCGCGCCGGTGGGGAGGTAGGAGAACAACTGCTGGCCCACCGCCGCCACGACCTGGTTGAGGTCCGGGGCAGCGTTGTTGGCCGACATCGTCGCCTCTGTTGAATGAAATGGCACATTCATCATTAATTGGTGAGCATTTGCAGACCTCACAGCAAAGAAACAAATGTTCTTTCAGCGCATCATCTATGCAAATTCTCCCCGACCGCCAAGCAACATGGCAGCGAGCACAAGCAAGGAGTGCCGCCTCTCTTGACTTGCATTCACGAGCATTAGACCCGCAATTGCAAATGAATCCCTCGACATGCAGCCAAGCGCACCGCCAAATATCAACGCAGCATGGCATGCACAGCAGAAGCCCGCGCCGCATATCATCTCTGCCATTGTGACGCGGCACATGATTCTCTATCTTGACGCTAGGTTAGTGCATTCCACACCCCTCACCTACCGCTATTATCCCTCTCGCAGCCCAGACAGGCGACTGGCTATCCAGCGGTCTCCGAAAGGCGGAGGGGGTCGGCGCAGCGGAGGACGAGGGGCGAGAGTAGGATCCGTCGGAGCCGTGAGGGAAGTGAATGAGCGAAGGGGGGGGGGGAAGGGGGAGTGGCAATGGTGCACTTCAGTTCAATTTGTTGTAGTTAGCACTCAAAACCAAATCAGGTAAACACCTACTTTGCACTTTGCACAAAACCACATCTTTGCACTTACTTTTCTCGCACTGGAAGGGTGTCAAGTGCAAAACGTCAAACATTCTCTTCCCCTCTCCGCTCCCCTCAAGCAAACAACACATCATGCGCATAGCGGCCCTAAGCTGACGTCCCCGCCGCCCGAAGCAGCAGCCGCCCGTCCCGCACGATGCACCGCAAGAGCGGCCGGGACAATAAAAAAGTCGGCCCGCTCTCGGAGATGATCGCCGCCCACCGCCGGGGCGAGAATGGCCTGATCCGAACACCGAAGATAGAGGGGGTGCGAACTGATGCCGAGGATGATGGGAATGGCGATGGCAGCATAGATTATGCAGAGAGTGACATGCTGAAGTCTCCTCCCGAACAAATGGCGCAATCGCAGCCGCCGCCTCGCGCGGAGAAGCTTTCCTTCGAGCAGCGATTGCAGTTGCAACACGACAGGCTTCGCCACAACGAAGGGGCTGCTGCCCCTGTCGACACAGCAAAAGCGGAGCCTTCGGGGACGCCGAAGCCTCCTCCAGAACAATCGATCAACAGATTTGCGTCCGGCAATGCGATGAATGCGCCGCAGAGCCCTGTGCTCGTTCCGACAAAGGCTGGATCCGCGGCTGCCCAAAGTCCGTCGTCCCTCCGCGGCTCGCCGTACGCGTACAGCGGCGGCGAGAGCAAGGGGGTTGTCAACGCTGCGGACGATTCGGGCCGGAGCGGCCGCAGCGAGCGCCGGGGGCGTCGGGGCACGGACGGCGGCGAGGAAGATTGGAGAAGGCGCCGCTCGCCGCCCCCGCCGCCCTGCGCCCGCGCCCACGAGGAGCTCGCGGAGTCGAAGGAGAGAAAGCGGAGCGGTGTTTTGACGGCGGCCGCGGCCTTGACCGGGATGGGGCACGGGCAGGCCCACAGCCCGACGACCGGTGTGGTGGGATTGGGACGAAGTTTGGAGGCGATGGCAGTTGATGACCACAGCAGTGATGGCGACGAGGTGACTTCCTCTCCTCAAACTCAAAGTCCGAAAACCGAGTCCAGTGCTTCTACGGTTAGCAGAGACAACAACAGAGTGTCGAAGCCACTGGAAGAGGAGGTGGAGCGAAGCCACAAGAAAGAGAAGAGCAGAAGAAGACGGAAAAGCGATGCTTCGTCTTCCCTTCGCAGGTCGTCCACGACCGCGGCGCCAATGCCATCCGGGGCCAAGAGGGCCATTGCCCGCTGCCGCGGAGGGGAGGCGTTGCCGAGGGAGGGCGTGGTTTCCGACGTCGTGCAACGATTGCTTTCGAGGAATGATCGAGAGATGGGTAATGAGGCCAAATATGAGGACGGAGGCGAGAAGAGCGCCAACTCGTTTTGCGTCGCAGTCCTGCCTCCATCAGCAGCTGACAAGGAGACCGTCGAGCCTTTGGAAGACAGAGGGTCTGGGATAGGAAAAACAACCATCGCTGCGTTGGCCTGTGCACACGGAGATGTAAGAACCCGCTATCATCACGGGATAGCGTGGATAGACATGCATCGTCGGCCGCTCGGCTTTGATTTTTTGGCTTACAGCAAGGCGTTGGCCGAGATCTGTCGTCAGATAGGTATCAATCCTCAGAAGCTACAACTCAACCCGATAGTCCGCAGCCCCGCAGAGGATGAGAAAGTGGTTGGTGTGAGAATGCGAGATCAGATGGAAGAGGCTCGAAATCGAATGGGAAAGCTGTTGACCTCCCTGCATCGGCACAGCAAAACGTCGAAAAAGGAGAGCAGTCCGTCTGTGCTTGTGGTGCTGGACGATGTCGCCCAACCCTCGGACATTCATTGGTTTCAGTTCCACCGAAGCGGAAAAGAACATCGCGTGCAAATCAACGACCTCCTTGTGACCTCGCGGACCAATTTTCCCGGAGCGTCGGTCGTTGCTGTCCCTCCGCTCGAGACCAAAGAGGCCGTTCGCCTGCTGCTGACGGAAGCGGATTTGCCCGGCAATCACCCCCTCGCCAAAAGTCGCATCGCAAGGGGGCTGGTAAAGAAGGACTGCTTGTTCCATCCCCTCATCACCAAGTATGCAGGGCGGTGGTTGGGCCTGAAGTGCGCTACAAGCGGAGGGCAGAAGGGGATGGACGCGCTTTTGGGCGAGATCCACTCTGCAATCAAGGAGGGCTTGGGGTCGGGCGACAAATGCAATTCCGTCGAAGTGCTTTCTGCGTTATTGAGCAAGGCAATGTCGCCTCTTGTCAAAGGCCAAGCAACTACAATCATCAGGCTGTGTTTTGCGGCCTTCGTCGCAGTTTTCTACCCTACAGCCACTCCCGCGGACGCGTTGGAGGTGCCATTGCAGCTCGCCGGCGAGTTTTTCCTGAAGGTCGTGGAGAGCGAGAAAATAGCTCGAGAAGATGCGTTCTTCCAAAGCAATGGGCGACAGGCCTCGAGGATAGTGCCCGAGATCCTTGCCGCATTGGCCGTTTTCGATATAACGCAGCCAGCACAGCTTGACAGCACCATTCAGATTGAGCACGCCCTGGTGCGACAGTACGCCAAGCACATCCTCCTCAAAGACGAAGCTTTTCGCTCCCTCGGGAAAAATCCAGAGATACGTTGGAACGAGACATTCGTGCTGTCCTACTTTGAGGGAAAGGCGTGCACATGGGATGATGTGCTACCAAACCTATCGAGGAGGTATGCCCTGGAACGGATGCCCGGGCACATGCTTCGCGGCGAAATGCTTGGCGACCTCGATGCGCTTATGTGCAACACCAGCTTTATCCGGGGCAGGTTCTGGGCTCTTGGATGGTCGGAGGGGACAAAAGCCCATATCAACGACGCAGAATCATTCTGCAATTGTCTCATTGCAAAGGGCGAGGGAGATGATGGGTCGTCTAAAATGGTCGGCATATGCGGCCAACTCGAGGCTGTATTGATGGAGGAGGTCGCACGGGAATCCGGCGGGCCCAACGGCCGCTGCAGCACTCTCGAGGCTGGGAGATGCCTGCACGAAATCAGCCTCTCCCTCTCCCGATTCCAGCTCTGGGACGAGGCTGCAAGGTTCAGCAACTCGTGCGTCGAGCTCGTGGAGAGCAACCTTGGCGCAAGCGACCTCGTGGCCAGTTTGTTGTACAATAACGACGTGATCCGTGCAAAGGCCAACCAGCACGAAGCAAGATGAAGTGTAATGAATGGTTGCTATTCTGTTAGTTTGCGCTCTCGCAGCCACCAAGCAAGCTGTTACCTACCAGTCCTGGCAGCGCCGTTGTTGAGTTGCAATCTTCAAAGGGAAGGTTGAGGACACAAGTCATTCAGAGAGTATGGTACCGAGTGGCAGGTAACAATGTGTCAATGGGCTTGCCAATTTAGGGTTCGGATTCCGTGATGGAGATGTCACCTCTTGCCTTCTTTGTTCTCTCTTCAAGCCTGAGTTCGTTCGTATCTGGGATCGAAGCAGCAAGGTGGGAAAGGGCCAAAAGGACGTAGAGACAGAGGAGAGCGCCTACAAAACGAAGACGGAGAAGTGAATTCATCGAACGCCCAAGTGATACCACACATCGCAACCATGAACGAGCTGCAGCTGCTCCGAAAGCAGGAGGAGTCCGCCTCCCGCAGAATCCGCGAGCTCGAGGAAATCGTAGGCGACGTCTCCTCGAGCATCGTCAAGCGAAGCAAGGCCAAGGTCGAGCTCGCCGGCTTGCGAAGCCACGGCGCCCACAAGCACACGGTCGGCCCTGCCGACACGGGACAAGTGGCCAAGAACAAGGAGCGCGTCGAGCGAGAGATCCTTCGCAACCTCGAGCGAGCTGGCCGGGAGGAGGAGATCCGCCGCCTTCAGGCGCTGCTAAGGGATGAAAATAAGGTGAAGAGTGCCGCGAAGCGGAGGGAGATCGAGGCACGCCTCCGGGAGGCCGAGGCTGCAATCGAGGCGCTGGACATCGAGGAGGCCGAAGAGGAGAAGGCCGTTGCCGTGGCTAGTAAAAAGGGGATAGGGGCATCCACAACTCAGGGGAAGATATCCGTAGACGTCTTTGCCGAGGTGTCTGATACCGACATTCCGTTCAAGACCGAGGAGGAAGAGGCCTCTGCGGATACGCCTGTGGCATCGAACATCCGGGACACCGAGACCAGGCTGAACGGCGAGGACATCGACAATGAGACAGCTCAAAGCAAAGACATGTCGGGCTTCGACATCGCCATCGAGTCGGGGATCGTGGCCAAAGGCACCGCTGCTGCAGAGCGGCGCATCAAGCTCATCGAAGAGAGGGCGCGCCTACAGGCCGAGATCGTACGGCTCCGGCAGGAGCTGCGCGACGAGACAGATTCAGTCACTCGGTTCCAGAAGCTCATCGCTCAGTTGCGAGCGGCGGAGGCCGCGCTGAAGGCGCTCGATGTCGAAGAGGCCGCGGGCAAGGCGAAATGGGAGGCCAGGGGATCGATCGACGAGGTCACGAACGAAGACCAAGGCGATCAAGATGCGAAGGGCCTCGATATGACGATCGAACCGGGCATCGTGGTCAAAGGCACGGCCGAGGCGGAGCGTCGCATCAAGCGAAATGAAGAGAGGGCGGGGCACGAGGCGGCGATCAAGCGTCTCCGGCGGGAACTCCACGACGACACCGAATCCCTCGAACGCATTCAAAAGCTGGTGGGTCAGCTGGAGGCGGCCGAGGCAGCTCTGGCAGCGTTGGTTGTCGAAGAGAACGCAGAGACTAGTGATGCTGCTACCACCTCTAGCACCGATGCTGATGCAGATGTGGCTGTCGAACAGGCCAAGCAGCTCGTTGTGCGGTACGAAGAGTTGAATGTAGACGAGACGGAAGGCAAGAATGATGTGGCCGCAATCGAGACTGGTATCGTGGCAAAGGGCGTTGCCCTGAACGAAGAGAGGGCCAGGCGCGAGGCCGAAATCAAACGTCTTCAGCAAGAGCTCCGCAGTGTAGCTGTCTTTGGCACTGCCGAGGAAATGCAAGCGCTGATGGAGCAGCTCAAGGCCGCCGAAGCGCTCAACGCGATGGATGAGGCCTCAGAGAATGGGGCCTCCCTGCCCGGCGGTGAACCAACGATGCTATCAATCGCTGAGGTCGACGAGGAAGGAGATGTCGAGAGTCTCGAGCAAGCAACTCCTCCAATGGTAGCGCCGGGATCACCTCGTTGCGTGTCAGTTGCGGATGTGACGATGCAAATGATCCTCGAAGACCAAAATAGGGAGAACGCGGAACGGATCCGCAAGTTGGAGGCCCAGATTGAGCGTCTTCGTATTGAAGGACGGGAAAAGGATTTGCTCATAAAGCACTGGCAGGACAAGGCCGCTACATTGATACGAGAAT
>JALLAP010000284.1:0-16276 GCA_036939355.1 Thalassiosira profunda | reverse complement strand
ACGCCCGAGAGGAGCAGGTCGGGGAAGACAAGCCATTCCATCATTTCGATGTCCACTTTCATCGTCACGCGAGGTCCATTGTCGTATCCGTTGGTTGCAAATGGTTGCGGAATCTCCCTCCCGTGGACCTCGCGGTCGATCCAACTGCTGAGGCGGTACACCGGCACATGCTCGGGATCGCACCGTTTGCGGCAGCTGCTCTTTAGGGTCGTGAAGCCGTACTCGTCCCCGATGTGATAGAACGTGAGATTGCCGTCGTCATCGCCCACACCTCCAAAGATGGGATGATACCGCCATCCCACTGCTTCGTATGCCCGCCGCATCTCCTCGTGTCGCTCTTTATGCGCCGGGTTCGGTTCGAAACTAAAGACACAGAAATCTCTATTGTCTCTGGATTCCTCGGGGCCAAAGTGTTTCCTAAAGAAGCGCCGGGCGATCCACGCCTTTGAATACTTGGATGGTTCCAGCAGGAACCTGCCATGAATACCAATGTTTGCTCCCACGTCTAAAAAGACGTGGAAGCATCCGTCGGCGAGCTTGCGTTGCCGTTCACTGTTCGTTGCAAAAATTGTTGCATTGCGCCATTCGACGACTCCCCCCATCGAGGGAAGGTCGTTGCGCTGGGATATTGCCCACGCGCCGAAGATACCGAAGGCGAGAGCGAGCTTAATTGCAAAGGTGTGGCGTCGCACCCGCGCCTGCCCATCCTGACTTCCGGATACCGACATTCGACGTTGCCTTCGATTGCACACAGCAACCGACGGTGCATCCACGTGCCGACCAGCTCCCAGCTGATATACCCACTCCACGCATCCCACGAGTGAGGGGAGGCTTGGGCGCCGTCCAGCGAGCCGCCATCGCCGCTTCCTTTGGTTGACGAGCTTTGAAGAGGCTGGGCGGGCGAGAGATCTAGCAGGTGGTTGTATCACGTGACCATCACGGGACTGGGGGTATTTAGAGCTGAAGACTGAAGAAGTTCCCTGGCTCCTGCGCTGGAGCTGGAGCGGGGCGCGCTGGCGGAGGCGTCCTCCCAGCCCAAGCAGCGAATGGCGGCCCGATCCACCCTCGCGTTCCTCGCCCTCGCGGGGCTGGTATCGGTCGCCCAGATCCGCCGCTTCAATCTGTTGTCCTATTTTCAATACTATGAGCACCCCTCCGGCGCGTCGACATCAACAGCGCCTCCAGGCGGACGCAAGAGGAAGAGGAAGCAGCGCCGAATATCTGACCGGGACGTCGATGCCATCCTATCCCGGGTTGATGGCAACCTGATCCAGCGGGAGGCCGACACGCCCGCATCTCCGGCGTGCCGGCCGCACTTCCGCGCTGCCGTACGCTCCAACGATAACACAACTTGGACGTGGTCCACCACCGCAAAATTCAGACGATTGTACTTCTACCACACGCGCAAGGCCGGGGGCACGTCGCTGGCCGAGTACTTCAAGCGGGTGGCGATGCACCACGGATTGGAGTACGAGCACATGGAGTGGAAGGAGGCCGAGGAGCCCGGAACGCACGATGTGCCCACATTTTATGTCACCCACCTGCGAGAGCCGATCGACCGGTCGATCAGCCACTTCAAATACCAGGGGCGGTGGGAGTGCACGGATCTAATGAGGATGAAGATGAGGCGAAAGAGAGCACCAGACGGCGAGGAATTCGTGCCGACGGAGGAGAATGCGCGGCAACTTGAGACGTGGATGGAGACGGGGGGACACGAACCGACAATCTGCGAGCGGCGATACTTCAGGCTGGGCACTTGCGCCATCAACTGCTACACCCAGTGGTTCTCGGGGATGTCCTGCCCGCGGACGAATACAACCACGGAGGAGCAGCTGGAGGTGGCCCGGGCGAGGCTGTACCGGTACAACTTCATCGTGTCGCTCGAGCATCTGAAGGATCCCACCTACGCCAAAGCGGTGGAGGATTTCTTCGGCGTCAAGGGCGTTAGGAAGAAGAGGGGGGCGTTCTGCGAGCGGACGAGCCACGAGGCGAACAAACGGGTGCCATTGATCGCACGGAATGAAACGGTGAAGCGATTGACGGAGCGGAACGCGGCCGACCTTGGCCTGTACAGGGAGATCACGGACTGCCTCGATGATGCCAGGAGCGACTATGGCTTTCCGCGGTTGGACTCCGCGAGGTTCGACAATGTCACTGCAAAAATTCCGTACTACGAATACGACGGTTGGCTCACAGCGCAGAGGGCGAAGAAGCAGGGGAGCGCCCAGGAGGAGGAGGAAGAGGAAAAGGTGGACATTGCAATCGTGTCGTCGGACGATGCGATGGCGCAGGCGGGCGAGTAATCGCGTCGAATAGAGGTTCCCAGAGAGAAAGGCGAAGAAAGGCAACAATCGATTTTACACCACAAAATTACACGGGCTTGCTAGGTCACCCGGAAACAACGAGGCGACAACACCCAACACCCGGAACCCCCCTACTCCCTGGCCTCGCGCATGCGCTTGCAGTGCTTCTCGGCGGCCGCGTCGCGGTAGTGGGGCCTCTTCCGCTTGGATGCTTTATCCACGGGAAAGGCAGTGGCAGAAAGGTTCCGGGGCTTCGTCACCGATCGGGGTGGCCCAGAGTACCTGTCCATCTCCCCAGTCAGAGCGCGTTTGAGCATTCCGTGGACTTCGTCCACCTTTCGCTCGACCTTGGTCAGCCTGTTGGCGCTTCTCGCAACATGTGCACGCGTAACGACATGCTCCTCCTCATTCTGGAGACGAGTTTGCTTATGATGCTTCTCGTTGTCGCCGCGAGTCTTGGTGTGTTCAGTACCGACGCGATCGGTCCGGTGTTACGGTCCGACTGTTGCTGCAATTCTGCCCAGCGGCGTCCGCACTGGCATTCACCCTTTGAGGAAGAAGAAAGCAATGAGAGGAGGGCAATTGCCGTGCGTGGACTTACATCTCCTCGTCCTGCTGGCGATCCTCTGGACAAAGTTCGTGGGAGAGGCATTTTGATCTGCAGTGGGATCCTCTCGTAGACCCCGTCACGGGAAGGACGTACTACTATGAGCGCATCTCTGGCAATACTACATGGGAGAGGCCTGCTGTAGCTCTTCCGGAGCCAGTGTGGGAATCTGTGGTGGATCCAGGTTCCGGGAGGCTATATTACCATGAGCGCTTCTCTGGCACGAGTTCATGGGAGAGGCCGGGCGGGCTTGTTCTCCCGCCGCCTTCCAACACGAGCCAGTCTCTGGAACAAACACCGCATGACGACGGCGCAAATGCCAATATGGAGGGCCAAATGCTGAGTTCCCCTCGCAGCGCTAACAAGGGACGCAGCGAGATGGGAAAGCTTAACGCGGCCTCGCCATCTCTAGCGCCCGAGACACAGGCCGCAGCATCTCAAGATGATGGCAGCTGCGATCACGGACAAAGTACGCCAGCAAGTTTTAACAGATCTTTGTTGAGATCTGTCGGCTCTTCAGCAGAGAGTTCAACACCACTGTCGTCGTTCCACGGCCCTGACCCTATGGACGGGAGGACTACTCTCGATGAGGAGGCAGCAAAGACAGCATTTTTTCGACTGGCAATGTTGATGAAACAAAGTTCTCGCCATGGAATTCGTGCCAGCAGCATCCTCTTCAAGCCGGAATCGGGAAAGGAGGGCGATGAATTGCGCCAGCATCTCGTGGAAATGCAAGGTCTCTGCGGTTTAACGCTGAACGTGTTAATGACCGAGTTGGTGGCTCCATTCGGCAGTGATTTTCTTTCAGAGCTCAAAGAAGCGAGCGAGGAGGCGGCGGCCGCCGCCTACGAGGGTTGGGCTGTCCAGGCTGTGCAAGGCGCAACCAACACTGATGGGTCTCTTGCAGGGTCGACAGGAGTACTTCAGAATGGCCCAGGTGGAAGTGAATCAGGTATTGACGAACGCGCGGCTGGTCAGCATTCAACGGCAGAGGAACCGTCGAAGGCTCGAGTTCACGGCGATAAGCCAGAAGACGACATCGAAATTGAAACGAGGGATGCAGCAACTGCTCCTGATCAAGAGAGACCTCACGACGGCGATCCAATGTTGACGGAGAGTGGCGACGACGATGAAGGGCAAAACGCAACAGCACTGGAAGGTCCTCGCCGATCACAACGCCTTCGAACGAGCTCTGCAGGTGGCGCAAAGCCAGTGGCGACAAGCGATAACAGTGACGAAGCAAACTTCATCAGAGATCGATCTCAGAACAGGTCAGCGGGTCGCAAAGCAAAGCAGGCGAGCAGCCAGGCGGTGGACGACGACACCGGCGAGGACGACAACGAACCCCAATTAACGCCCAAGAGAGCAGATCGTCCCCCAAACGCAGCAAACAGAGCTGAACCGAGGACGGGTCGCGAGAGGCGGAATCCTCTTGCAGATGTGAATGGGAGGGAGAGGCCCCGAGATGCCAGCCACATTCATTCTCCTTCTGGTGACGTGGAAAACAACGATCCAGGCAGCAGTTCCGATGATGGAGGTGGGAATGAAGCCACTCCTTCTCTCATCGAAGAGAGCCATGTCGTGTTTGACGAGAAGCTCTACCAGGATCTCTTCGCTCGCATCGATGTGAACTGGAACGAGGGCGTGCCAATGATGGCTGAAACTGACTTGCTCAGAGTTGTTCAGTGCCTTGTCCATTTTGCTTACGCGAGCAAGGACAATCTGCCCATCGTGTCGGAGATCACTGCCGACTTGCTGGCTGTCCTGGCACCCCTCACTCCTGCAAGCAAATTGATTGGGGCAAGATTGAAGCGCGATGCTCAGAAAAGAGCGGCCGATGCCGACGCACTCTTATCTGTGCCCGACTTCTCTCCTGGCACTGCACACGGCGCCATTCTTCACGCCTTTTCAGCGACGCGCGAAAAGAAGTCAAACAGAGCAGCCATCGAAGATGAGCCAGCACATGTCACAGACGGGATAAGAGAGCTGAAGGCGTCGCTCTATCGCAAGGCGAATGGAGATGATGCCGTCCTTGACGACTGCAAGGCAGTCAGTGATTGCGATCTCGCTGCCTTCGTTCGCGTCGGCGATCCAACCGAAAATCACTTGACGCACCTCATTCATCTGACAATCTTCAACAATGGACCATCCCAACTGACTGTTTACGAAGCCTTGCGCGGCCTCACTGACGAGGGCGACCTGATTAAGATGGCAGCCGAAGTTGCCAAGGCGGTCAACCCGGAGGTGCCGTTCACCAAAGACACGACGATAGAACTCTTCACCCTGCGCAAGACAGGATGGAGATCGACGACACATGGGTGGACGCAGCGGTAGTGACGGTCAGGATGTTGGGCAATTTGACCGGGACAAAGAATGGTGATGCGAAAGACCTCTTCGTGCGATCGTTTAAGACGGGCGAAGAGACGAGTTCTGGCGGGACAAGAGTCGAGTGTGGCGAGAACAGTTATTGCAGCGACCCTGACAAAAAGGTGCACAGGAACCGCCGGCTGATCATTGTTCGCACAGCATTGCTCCACCATCTCAAGCGAGCGATAAGGAATCGACTTCCATCTGACTTGTTCGATGCCCGCGGATACACTCGCACCTTTCTCCGCATTTCGGCCACAGACGTGAGGGACAATACGGGGTTCTTAACTCGAGCTTTCTTCGAGGACAATAGCCCCGAAGCCCAGCGAAAGATAGAGAAGATTGCCCAGCGCATCCGAGACACGATTGCCTCCAAGACCCTGTACCACGATGACGCTGATTCTGGGAAGCGGAACATCATCGTGAGGAGCGCTGAGCAGGTCGACAGTCTGAAGCGATTGGTGACAAAAGCTTCTTTCTTCATGTCGTTGTGTGATGAGGCGGGAGGCGCCGGGAAACCAGGCGGTGACGATGAGAATGCGCCGGGGGGCAAGCTGTTGCAGAATAATGGGCCGCCCATGCAGAGCGAGGCTAGGTACGAGCCTGAGCCCGAGGCAATGCAGGACGAGGCGGGACAGGGCGTGGAAACGATCAACCAGAGTCATGCTGGGGAATGGACAGCCATGGCGCGGGAGGCGGTGGCGAATCTCGAGCGCTCCCTCACCGCTGAGGAACAGCGAGTCGTCCACAACGCCATCTGGGGCGGCGGTCCTCTGGCAGGGTTTGTGGCGAGCAACAGCTCCGACAGCGTCAAGCGTGGGAGCATGCAGACGCTGCGACCGGGGCAGTGGCTCAACGACGAGATAATCAACTACTTCCTCAAAAACTGCCTGGCCAAGCGGGACGAGAAGCTGTGCAGGATGCAGCCGGGGCGGAGGCGATCGCACTTCTTCAACAGCTTCTTCATGCAGGAGCTGTTTTGCGAGAAGAGCAACGATCCGTCCAAGAGGGGGGTGTACAGCTACGCGAACGTGGCGAACTGGGGAGCAAAGGTGCCCGGAGAAGACGTGTTCAGCCTGAAGTACATCGTGTGCCCGATCAACCTCGACAACCTCCACTGGACGAGCGCGGTCATCTTCGTGGAGGAGAAGAAAATCCAATACTACGATTCCTTTGGGGGCACGATCCACGCGAAGATCGAGGGGTTGCTGCGGTTCCTGCAGGACGAACACAAGGCGAAAAAGGGATCGGAGCTAGACATCTCCGAGTGGAAGCTGGTGGGATGCACCAGCGACACGCCGCAGCAGAGGAACGGGTTCGACTGCGGCGTCTTCACGTGCATGTTCGCCGACTTCATCTCGATGGACTGCCCGTTGGTCTTCAGCCAGGAGCACATGAACCATTGCCGGGAGAGGATTGCTCTTTCCATCGTGTCGAACTGTGCTACTAATTCGGAAGGAGCAGGGGCCAGGTCCGACAGTCTGAAGGATTGGTGACGAAGGCTGCCCTCTTTTCGTCGTGTGATCAGGCGGGAGGCGCTGGGAAACAAGGCGAGATGGTTTAGTTGGAGGACAGCAGTAGCTAGAAATTAACCCAACTAGCCGCTTTTGTTTGATCAACGTTCCTACGACAGCGTTACGAGACGAGCCAACTTGTGAGACTTGGGTTAGCCTCGAACCTTTGAGGAGGAAGAGGAAGAAGCCAAGGTGGTGGGTGGACGAGCGCCGAGCCTGCAGGCATGGGGCTCTCGATGACAGGATGGATTATGCGGCAAGACTTACTGCTGTTCGCGCTGCCTGCATCTGGACGAGCCACGAGGCGAACAAACGGGTGCCATTGATCGTACAGAACGAAACGGCGGAGCGATTGACGGAGCGGAACGCGGCCGACGTCGGCCTGTACGAGGAGCTCACGAACTGCCTCGATGATGCCGGGAGCGACTACGGCTTTCCGCGGCGAGGTGTCATGGCGAAAATTCCCTACGTACTACAGTGGCTCTCGGGGCAGAGGGCAAAGAAGCAGGGGAGCGTCCAGGAGGAGGAGGAGGAAAAGGTGGACATTGCAATCGTGTCCTCGGACGATGCGATGGCGCAGGTGGCAGAGTGAGCGAGATTCGAGCGAACCCCAGGTGGGCAGCACGGACAGTCAGGGCAGCGTCTGCAAACGAACACGACATTGATTTTATGTCAACGGCGAAGACAAATCAGCCAGCGTAGAAACCTCCCTCTGCCGCACTCGCTCATCTCTTCCGCTTGGGAGATTTGGGCGCCTGCGTCTGGGCTTTGGGGGGCCGAGCGAGGTACCCGCTTGGAAGTCGCATCCCAATGCGATCGAAGTCCGCCGAGTGCAGGCTGAAGTGCTTGGACACGACTGTCATAAATTGTCGCCGACCGAAACTGTTTATGGTTTCGTTTGGATGGCCGTGGTTCCGCATGGACCTCATGCTGGGCAACGACGCAAAGAGGGCCTCTGGGTATTTATAGACGACGCGCGATATGATTCGCCTCGCGGCCGACTTGGCGTTCTCCTTGGAACTCTCGAGGTTTCGGATCTCTCGGTTCGCCGTGGCCACTCGAACCGCTGCCCGCTCCTTCTCAATCTTGATCTGCATGAAGGAATGCAGTAGTAGAGAGACGGCTGCGTCGTTGTCGACAATCTCTTGACTCAGATTTGCAGTGTGGGGAGATACAATCTTCAGGAAAGCTCCACTGAGTTGCTTGCAACCTCCAGCGCCAACCTGCAACTGATTGTTGACAATCTTCCAAGGTTTGGTTCTCTGGTGAAGACTGGCGACTACGTCGACGGTAAACAGATCGTCCGTAAGGGAAAGTGTCGAGGGATCCATCAGGATTGAAGCAAAGAGCCCTTCTACTGCCGCCTTGGTCTGCTCCAGATCGAACGTGTCTGCACGTCGAAGCACAGCCAGCAAAAACCGAAACCTTAGCTCCCTCAGTTCGAGTCGAGATCGGTACTCTATTTCCGTTTCGTCAACACGCCTTTGCTTGCTGCACTCTGACTCTAACTCTCCTCCCCACGAGGTGATGTAATTTGCGAGCTCGCTGTCGCATTTAGCAACAAAATCGTCCATGCGAAACAGGGAAAACAAGGGAATGAGGGATCCAGCATTCTCATGGCTGATTTCGGCTTCTGCATTGAGAGTCCCCAATCTACGCGGGCCTACAATGTCCCAAAACAGCTTCCAGTCCTCTGGGTTGTGGTCAGGAAGTTCAATCCGACACGTGCCATCGTCTGTATAATCATCGATGAGTTTGTCAAAGACTGGCGATATTTGGGATAGTATGACTTGGTGGCATTGAAAATCTTGCGCCGAGTCGCCAGATCCCACTGATACTATCACGTCTGGTGGTGGGACTGGCCTAGCCTTCGGACAAGGTACCTGCGCGGCTGCAACAGCATCCCCGTCGTACAACGTCCCCTCTCTGTCGGCTTTCTCTGGCTCACTGCTGGCCTCTCCGTCAGATCTCGGTGTACGATACTCTTCAGGCGAAGAGCAGAGATTGATTGGAGAGGATGGTGGGGGTGGCGGCGGCGGCAGCGGGGGAGGCGGCCCCGGCGGTGGAGGAGGAATCGTAGAGGACGGGGGAGGCGGCGGCCCCGGTGGGGGACGCGGCAGCACTCCCTGAGCTTTCCCCCTCTCCATCGAAACGATCCGCCTCGTCTGCTGTTCGTGTTTGCCCCGTTCAGTGGCAGCCAAAAAACTTTTTGAGGTAACACTGAACCAAAATTGCATTTTGCTGGTATGGTAAGGTATCAGCCCTCCTAAGACACACGATTGTATCTTCCCCTCCTCCTGGGCCTACCCAGCCGCTTTGCCAAGATTTCTTGTTGCCATTTTCGGGGTTATGGAGCCTCGTCTTTGCTCAAATAGACGCCAAACGAGCTCATTCGCCGATGGAAGCGTCGCTTCACTTTGTTGGTATTGTGATTGCTGTCGTCATGGTCCCTTTCGCACAGCTCAATAAAGTCTTCCATCTCATCGGCCCCATCGTTGCCAAAGTGAGGTAGATTCTGCTTGAGGTTCGCGGGTCCTCGCAGCCTGCGCGAATTCTTTGTTAGCAAGAAGCAATGAAGAATGGAGAACAACCGATCCACACAACTGCATACCTTGCAATCGTCCGACACCACACCTTGGTCTGCGTGCCGACACAGTTCATTAAGCATGAATCGTCAACTTCTGTTTTGCCCTTGTGTTCCATCTCCTTCAAGTCTATCATGAAGCGCAGGTGGAGGGTAACGTTTTTGCAACGAATCTTCAACCTGTCTTCGTCGACTCGCCCCCAGCGTCGGTTCATGGCGCCCACATCGTAGTCATCTGCCGAGTGATTTCCTCCTTGCCAGTATTCCAACAAGTTGTTCCGGCTCTCTTCAATGTCTGGCGGTTCAGCATCACCTGCGATGGCAGCTCGATGCTCAATGTCAACACAGTCGACATCATCGAGGTTGAACTGGTGCATTTTCTTCCTTCCTTTGGCGACGTCGCACAGGTACAGCCCCTTGCCTCCATTGCTATGAGATACGGCATTCTCACTAGACGATCGGAGACAGTTCGTTTCGCCAGCAACATCAAAGAGAATCAGCTCATGGCTCGTCAGGACCACATCAACGGCCATCCACTCATCCAGATACGGGAGCAGCAGTCTTTCGCACCGGCGCATGCGTCGAATGAGGCGCGACCTGGGGTACGCGAAATCGTCAAATGACACACCAAAGTCGTCTGATCTGTATCGCTTCGTGGCGGGAGCTTTCAACGATGTGAGGCCTCTGCCGGAGCCTTCAGAGGTAAGTTCCAAACTGCTTTCAACCTCAGGGTGCTTGTTGGAATCCTGTTCAGAGCTCTGGTTTTCGGCGCTTGATGTGTGGGGCTCGCTGGCAGAAGCCTCTGCCTGCTTTGCATTTATGTCATGAGAGTAAATGCCCAACATGCACTGGAGCAGCTCCCCAGAAAAGACTCCAAACGATCTTGCAATGTCGCTATGCACGCCGATTGCCGCCATCCAAAGATCACGAGCTTTCAAAGTAGGATCGGGGCCGTGCTGGTGCTGCCCACTTGTCTCTCGTTCTGAGTGCATCGCCCTTTTGCTCGCACATCCACACAGCTTGAGAGCGAATCCCGCCACGATGAACCGCAGCGGAGAGAGGGCAATGAGCGACGTGAAGGGTTCAATTTTTCCGAGACCACCATACCTGCGCGTGCCAAACGCAGGACAGCACTCGGCTTCTTGAGAAGCTGGGTCCTCGTAGTCGGTCTCCAATGACGCAGGCCCGAGGAAGCGCGTGAAGACGTTGCCGTCTTCTGAGCAGCATCGTTTTGATTCGGCGACCAGCAGAAGTGTCAGGCACATGATATTGATCAACAGTCCAAACACCGCAGCGAAGCACTGCTTGAAGGCTCCGTCCCGGTCTCTCTTTGACACAAATACAGCTAGAACTGATAACATCTCGACCATCATCAGACAGTAGAGGGATACCTCCACCCAAAAGCACGGCGCGAGGTATTGGTACCAGATGTTCGTTTGATCGACAAAGACGCCAGCGTAAATGTTGAAGATCTCCACGCGCCTTGATGCAGGAAAGGTTCGTTGGATGAAAAGTGAGGAACGCCTGGCGAGCTGCAAGCTTGCGTAAGGGGGGAGATTGAAACTCACATTCTATCATTGTCAGGGGAGGGGGCAAGACAAAGTCGTTGTAAGGTATCAGTGTTGGCGAAGAACGAGAGTCAAAGTAAGCCGCATGCAAACACAAGCACTCACGCTATGAAAAAGAAGCACGCCATTGGTCCAAAGATGAGCGAGATGATGCGGTACCGCGAGCTCTCGTAAAAGCCAGCGAGATCGAGGTTGCAGATCTTTCTAGCAATTGCTCGCATCTTATTCTCGTGTGCAAGGGCAAGATCATCAACCTGAACAGCTTCAGGCACATCGTCGATATCGCTGCCAACATCGCTGGCGGCAGAGTCGAAGCTCTCATTGTCTGTGACATCTAGCTTTGGTGCTGACGAAGGTACCTTGCCGTGATTCTTTGCGAGTGCGAATGTAACTTTTGCCTTGGAGGGACCTTTGGATAGCGACGACCCTGGGATGGACGCATCATCAACTGCTACATTGGGACCAGCTGCTGGTGGCCTAGTCCTCATGAATAAAACGCCAGTAGACGCAGACCGTTCTCTCGTGCGACGTCGTCTTGGCTGCGCTTGTACTTCAGGCAAGTCCTTGTAGACAAAGCAATTGTTTAGTCTGTTGAGGCAGTTCCAAGGGCATGGCAAACAACGTACCTTGGCAGCCGTCTGCGTAAGCTCTGATAGCGTCGCGAGCTTTTCGGGGTGCCTGCCTTCTGCAGGATCAAGCGATGACCGCGCTGGATCAGAAGGAAGAGACGATCGCATGAAAGCAACGCCCTCTGATTGCGTCTTCATGAGGCGGCGCCTTTGCTTTCGCTCCTGCCTGTTTGGTACCGCCTTCAGTGCTTCT
Source organism: Thalassiosira profunda (assembly GCA_036939355.1). Lineage (NCBI taxonomy): Eukaryota > Bacillariophyta > Thalassiosirophyceae > Thalassiosirales > Thalassiosiraceae > Thalassiosira > Thalassiosira profunda. The sequence continues at coordinate 4,511 of JALLAP010000284.1, read as the reverse complement.
CCATTCATAGAACGTTTCTCATCAATGCTCCTCATAGCTCCAGGGTCTGGAGCTTTCACAACTTGATCCGCATTTGCCACCCCCTTCCTCATCAAAAGGACACCTGCCGAAGCAGACCGCTCTCTCACGTGGCGTCTTCGAGCCCTTGGCTTTTGAGAAGCATCAGGCAACTCTGGTAAATCCTGCCTCAGTGGTCAGATATGTACTGCTGTCTGAAGGCAATCAAGCACATACTTTTAGCTCACCTTGGCCGATATCTGCGTCAGTTCCGAAAGCGTTGCTAGCTTCCCAGGCCCTCCCTTGCTGGTAAAATCAAGTAATGGACCTGTCCGCATCAAGGCCACGCCCTCGGACTGCGTTTTCATAAGACGACGCCTTTGTTTTCGTTCCTCTCTCCCCAGGCGCAAATGTGGCGGGTGAGGATGCGCGCCATTTATTGCAGGCAGGTTGGACTCCACCGTTGCTGGCTCCGGGCGACTTTCCACTTCCCCTATCTCAGAACTGTAAGAGTTCCTCCTTGCCTGACCTGATAGGGACGATTCTTGCCTCCCTTGGGGCGATTCCACACCATTAAATTTCTTTACCTTTCCAAGAGAGTTGCCGCCATCATCCATTGCTGAGCCAGCCACTATTGACACGGAAGAAGGTGACGACTCGTTTTTCTTCGCGTCCTCAAGAGTCATGGGAACTGGGGATTGCCTCGCTCTCATCAATGCCACGTTATCCGAAACTGACTTCTTTGGTCGATACCTCTGAGGATCACCATCCACCTCAGATTTGATCAATGTCTCATCAAGCTGTGGCCCCCCTTCGTCGGCTGTGTCCAAATGCTGCGCTGCCGCGGCCGATAATCGACCACTTCCGGTGGGAGAGCTCGAACTGGAGCTCAGAAGATGCAGATCCGTGTTCAAAGCGTTCGACATGAACTGCACACCATCGGAAAGCGACTTTTTTCTCGCATGGCGAAGCCAGCTTCTGCTTGAACTTGCCCCCTCCTCTGAAGCGTCGCCACTTGGGTTTCGGAACACTCGTAGTAACCCTGCGCTCTTTGCTCTCTCGCCGGAGCGAGTAGGTCCAGAACTCCTCATCGGGCCTCCATCCAGAGCGTCATGACTGATACTGCGAAGGGCACTCAACACACCACCAGCGCCGCCTTTTGTTTGCTCTGTGTCGCCAGCCATTGGTGCTTGAGGAATCTTTGACGCAGATCTTGCTCTAGCCGCAGCAATTTTTGCCTCTGCTTCTCTCTTTCGCCGGGCAATCTCCTCCTCTGCTCTCCTCTCCTCATCCAGCGACTCCTTCTTTCTTATCTCTTCGTTTAGCTTCGCCTTGGCAAGCGTCTCGTTCAGCCTACAAAGAGGGGACCGGTGAGCGAGATTGAAGTGGCGTCTAAACAAAGAATGGCACACCCAAACCCACCTCTCTTTGTTTATCATGTGCCCCATGCTCGTGCACACAGTATACCTATCAACACACGCCAGTTAGTTGCAAGAATGAGAGGGCACCAGAAAGAAGAGAGCGTATCTTTACTCACCAAGGAATGATGTTGGAGACGAGGTGCAGGAAGAACAGGTAGGATATCAGCAGGGCCAGCAAAAGGAAATTTGGGTTGGCGTAGGTGTAGCTCTCAGCGAAATCCGTGTAGTAGGTGAAGATCATCGCCAGTCCCAGAGCGTATCCAAACTGCATGAACTGCGCGGCCACGACTACGAAGTGCGGACTGTGTCCCCAGAAGAGCTCCCTCTGGTCTCGTATTTTCGTCTTCGTCTCGACGTTCAGCGCCCCCCTCCAAGTCTTTCGTACCTTCGATTCGGACGTGTTATCGTCAATCAACAGCCGCATGTTCAGAATCCGAGAGTAGATTGACTTCATCTTCAGATAGAGGGCAATGCCGCATACCACAAAGGCAATCATCACCACGAAGAAGATGTACATGAGAAATTCTTCCACCTCCTCTGAATCCTTGGTGACGCTGAGCAGCATCCCAGAAAGGAAGTAGAGGAGGTTGGCCGACGCCATCAGCAAAATCCATGCCACCGGACTGACGTGCACAAAATCCAATAGCACGCTCGTCAGAGAGCGTTTGAGGTAGTGGGATATCGTGAAGCCCGGGGGGAGATTGTTAGATTCGATAAAGTGGGCCCGAAGCTCGTGGAAGCGCAGTGGCATCAACAATTGTTTTCTTCTCCTCGACCGACGGGGATGCCGTATGTCAAACATCAGATTGCGCAGTGCCTCTCGAAATGACTCGCAGCAAGACCTCGACGGAACGTCCTCCCCGCTCACAGAAATGGACGACGAGTGCGTCGAGACGGCGTCAACGCTCCGCAGTTTGCTCTCGATGCGGTCAAACTCCTTCCGAATGGCGACGTAGTGGCCGGTGTCGATGTCCTCCGTTTGGATCCACGCCTTGTCCGTCCGGTATCCCGTCAGCAATCGCACGAGGCAGCTTTGGATGGCGTTGAACAGCGCCGTGTAGAAGAGCATGAAATGCACATCCACAAATATTGCTGCACATAGGTATGCCAAGTGTGAGGATATTAGAGCAAGGATGCGGACAGCACGCCAAAGCACGCACCTTCCATCTGATAGTTGAAATTGGGCTGATATTTGTGCATGAGATAGATGACGAACTCTCTGTGGCCGGAAGAAATCACATGAGCTTGGCCCGAGTTGAAGAAATAAGCACAGAGCAGGCAACAGGAGACTCACACTATTCCCAGCGTTGTTACTTGTAGGAAAGAAAACGAACGTATCAGTTGCAATGCAACATTTGATTCAGCTTGCACTATTGCAACTCACGTTCCCGATACATCAGCTCCAGCACGGTATGAAAGAAGGGATTCCCGCTCGCGGCCCGGTCCAGTCGATGGCGCAATACCTCGATGGCCAGGACCATCCCCAACGTGATGACCACGACGCTGATGACGCCGTAGTCGACGGTGGGTTCGCCGCCGTCGGGGGCGAGGAGGCGGTGGCGGAGGTCGGAGAGGGCGGAGGAGGAGGTGTCATGTTGATGTTGGGGGTCCCAGAAGGTGTGATCCAGCTCCAGCCGCGGATCGCCGGCGTCGTGGCTCGCGTTGCGGTGGGCGTAGGCGTCCATGGCGGGCCACTAATTTATGAGAGGGACGAGTGCGGGCGCCGCGGGGCAGCTGGGGGAGAGGGCGGGGCCGCCATACAATAGCTCGTGTCAAGATGAATCGTGACGAGATTCGACATTCGACGAGAGGGACAAACGGAGAGATCGACGCATGCCACCAGTGAGTGGCCGGCCATGCGCCGTGCGCGGTGCGCGCCGTGGTGTTGACTCATTCGGCGTTCGGCCGGCGGCCCTCGCTCGGCTCATTCCTCCGCCATGTCGAGGCGCGGTCGAGCGGCAGCGGCGGCAACGACGGTCCTCCTCGTGTCGTCGTGCTCCGGCCTCACCGCTCCACCCCTCCTTCATCGCTCGTCGCGATTTGCAACACCCCGCATCCACAAAATGGCGGTGCAGCCGACCACGCCCCTCCTCTCGCCGCGAACACGCGGTTCGGCACTCGCGGCGTCGAAGGAGGGCTACGAGGCGTGCGACGCCAAGGGAGGCCCGGCGATGGACGTCGAGGACGGCTCCGCCTCGTCCTCGTCCGACGATAGTTCCGCAATATCTATGTCAGAAGGAGATGGTGCACCGTCGACGTCCCGGCAAATTCTCGACCTCGCCGTCCCGGCCCTCATTTCCCTGGCGATCGATCCGCTCATGACGATCGCGGACACGGCCTTCGTCGGGCGATACTCGGCGCCGAACGATCCGTATCCACTGGCGGGGTTGGGCTCCGCCGCGGCGCTGTTGGTGTTCAGTTTCTACGTGTTCAACTTTCTGGCGACAGCCTCGGCACCGCTGATTGCCAATCGACGGGCCGCAAAGGACGAGGACGGGGCGCGGTTGGTGGGCGGGCAGGCGCTTTCGCTGGCATTAGCGCTGGGATCGATTCTTGCGTTGGTGCTGTTGGTTTATCGAGAGCCCCTGTTGCAAGTGATGGGGACCAGTGTGACAGGGCCACAAGCCGACATGTACGCGGAGCAATTCCTGACGGTGAGAGCGCTCGCAGCTCCGGCGGTGCTGCTGTGTTCGGCGTCCAACGGGGTGATGCGGGGATATTTGGACACCAAAACTCCAACTCTGATATTGCTGGGGAGCAATGTGGTGAATTTGCTATTGGATGTAATCTTGGTGGCCCAGATGGGCATGGGTCCGCGGGGCGCGGGTATCGCCACGACAGTCGCAGAGTGGATCGCAGCGCTGTGCTTCTTGAGCGTGCTAAGTGGCAAACTGCCGCGCGTCGATGGAATGGTAACAGAGAGAGAAGGAAATGACAGCAGTGAGGAAGCTGTGATGGCAGTGACACCAGTGCTGGACCTTCCGAAATGGAACGACGTCCGACCGCTGGTTGTTGCCTCCTCGTCGGTATTCCTGCGATCGATTGTGCTTCAAGTGGCCTTGTCTTCGGCAGCTGCCATGGCCGCCCGCTCGA
>JALLAP010000283.1:0-14842 GCA_036939355.1 Thalassiosira profunda | reverse complement strand
TGATGTGTGCGACAACTTCGTCGATCTGGCCGCCGCCCTCTCGATGTGCTGCGGCGTCGCCCCTCCGAGTGATGCCCCGTCCGACGAGGCCGATTCGTGGCTTGACAGTGGTATGGCATCTGGCAAACGCGCCAAGCGAGAGATACACCGCCGAAGGCAAACGCTGGCTGCAGACATCGGGGGAGAATCCACCACGATCTCGGACGGAAGCACGAGGTACAAGCGGAGGCACATTGTCCTCATACTGTGCGATGCGATGGGCAATTCCATATTGAATGAGTCGTTTCCCGACAGTTCGTTCTTAAGGAGGCACAATGACCCTAATCGGCTGAGGGCGGTGTTCCCCTCCACGACGCCAGCAGCGCTCACAACATTGGCAACGGCGGCCTGGCCGGGACAGCACGGTATGCCGGGGTGGAATTTGCGGGACAAGAAGGGATGCGATCTTCCCGGAAATAACGACGGCGCGTCCCCGCCGGTGCAGCTGCTGGTGCTATCGGATCGCGTCCGGGATGCCCGATCGGGAAAGCTGGCGTCGGAGGTGGGCTTTGAGACATGGGACGAGGTATTCATTGAGGAGCCGTGGGCGCGCAAGCTTTCTTCTCGGCAATCTGACCCGGAAACGACACAGCAGAATCAGTTCAAGGGGCGCAGAAAGATGATATACGTCAACGCGTACAACGGAGACGATTATCAAGANACAGCAGAATCAGTTCAAGGGGCGCAGAAAGATGATATACGTCAACGCGTACAACGGAGACGATTATCAAGATTGGTCGCAGGGAAAGGAGAAGCCGAGCGATGCGACAGATTTCTCGTCGTGGTTCATCGGAGACGACGACAAACGAAAGGACACGAAGGGCGCACAATCTACTCTGTTCGAAACGGCAAAGATCGAGGAGACTTCCTACGACACTCTCGGAACGCCTGAGGGATCGGCGGATGCGATACAGTACTTTCGGAACGGCATCGACATTGCACTGCAATCCATCGCCGAGGCCGAGAGGGCGGGAGAGTCGACCTTCGTTTATCTCTACACGGCCCATCCGGACAAGCACATGCATGCTCTGGGAGTGGAACACGAGGAGGTCAAGAAGGTAGTCCAGGGCATCGATGGCGAGGTTGAGCGGTTTTGGAGGGTGCTTTCTGATAGGGAAGCCTTGCTGTCAGGAAATGATCAGAGCAGACAAACTCTTTCTGGATCAGACAGTGTCGAGTCAAACGCAATCGATGCCGCAGTTGTCGTGACTGCAGACCACGGGCATGTCACTGTTAATGCATCGGACATGATTCCACTGCCAGACAACATTCTCGAACTGCTCGAATATGCGTGCGTTGGCGTGCACGGAAAGGGCCGGCATGGATATTTGCACTGTCGTGCGGGTCTTCAATCGCTGCTCCGATGGCGCTGGCGGGCCAATTCTGACTTATTCAATAATTTCTTACTCCTCACCGCCGAGGAGGCGATCAAACACGGCCTGTTTGGACCAGAGTGTGTGAGACTGGAGGTGCGGCCGCGGCTCGGGGACTTTGTGAGCATTTCCCTCAACAGCAAGACTCTGGTGACCCCATTGGATGTGGAGAAGTTCCAGCAGACTTGCCAGTGCCAGGGTGCTCATGGATCGCTTCTTCCCGAGGAGATGAGCATACCGTTTGTATTGCTCAGACCCTAAATGCAGTTGTACATATCACTTTTTTGGCCGGCAGTCCTGTGCTCAAGTTGAAGTGTGACACAATCCAGTGCCGCTCCAGACATCTTGTGAGGGCAGAAATCCTGCATTGTGAGGGCAGAAATCCTGCACAGAGAGCAAAAGCCTGCGTGCCTGCGTGCCACCACGCCGCCGCGCCTCCTTCGATCGGCCCCAGTCTTGGGCACGACACTCATCGGCCGGCGGAGAGCCCATAATATCAACCACTTCCATCGGCGCCCGATTTGCAAATGAGCACGATGAACGCCCCCGAACACGCCCCCGACGCGGGAGGAGGGATGCCGATGGGAGGATACGTCCTCGTCGAATCCGTCCGGACCAAGAAGGGGAAGGACCTGCTCCACCCGATGGTGCTGGACTTCCCCGAGGGCGAGATCGTGGCCATCATGGGGCCCAGCGGCGGCGGTAGTGAGTGCAATCTCTCGCGTTTGCAATGATGTTGCAATTGCTCGCGTCTCGCTCACATCATGTGCACATCTCACGCCTGCTGCAGAGTCCACCCTCCTCGACTTCATGACCTGCTCCCTGCAGTCCAACATCGTCGCCGATGGGGAGGTCCACCTGCCTGGGCCGCTTGCGTACGTGCCGCAGGACGACCGCCTACACGGCTTCTACACCGTGACAAAGTACATGGAGCACTACGCGCGCCTGGCCGGCATCCCCAAGTCGAAGGAGCGGGACGAGAACATCGCCGACATCATCGAGAAGCTGGGGCTATCGGAGCAGAAGGACACGATCGTGGGCGACATCTTCCGCCGTGGCTTGTCGGGTGGGCAGAAGCGCCGCCTGAGCATCGGATTGGAGGCGCTATCCAACCCAAAGAACTTGTTCCTCGACGAGCCCACGAGCGGGTTGGACTCGGAGAGTGCGCTCGCAGTGCTCAAGTTTCTGAAGAGCTACGCCAGCGGCCCGGGGAGACGTGTGATCCTGACCATCCATCAGCCGTCCAGCTTCATCTGGGCGCTGATCGATCGCGTCGTGTTGCTGAGCAAGGGGAATCTAGTGTATCAGGGGGAACGGAGCAAAATGGAGAACTTCTTTTCCTATGCGGGATCGCCCACGCCTCCTCACTACAACCCCAGCGATCATTATCTTGCGGTCGTCAACACTGAGTTCAGTATGTGCGCGAAGGACCCCTACGAATGGCATGCTTCCTTCCTTGAGTGGCGCCAGACGAACGATACGGACCAGGTGCTGCTGTCACAAAAGCATCACGATGCGTACGAGCAGAAGACCGGCCATGCGTTGGAGCCCGAGAAGGACGACGAGGAGAACCAAACGGACGTCGCAGACAGCCGGCGCACTTCCATCTCGGCAGACGAAGGCTTCTTGGACTTTCTGAACTTTCTCAAGGCCCCGGGCGATCAGGACCGTCGCCGGTCCTCCGTTCGCCGCAAATCCGCCATCATCCACGACGCGCTGACCACGGAGGAGCTGCATTCGTTCCGGACCAATGGGCTGCGCGCGATGGTTGAGCTGATACGCCGGTACATCCTCAACTTGATCTACAACCCTGGCATCCTTGGAACGCGCATCGCGATGTACGTCATGCTGGCGCTCATCATCGGGGCTCTCTTTTGGAATCTAGGTGACCTCACCACCTTCACGAGTATCAATTCTCGAATTGCCTTGCTGTTCTACTGCGTGGCCTTCTTCGTGGTAAGTATCCAGTCAATTGATCTCTTGCCGTCCTTCATCGATTGTCGAGTCTTATCAACGCCATGCCCCTTCCTTCAGTTTATGAGTGTTGCCGTTTTGCCCTTCACTGTGATGGAGCGAGGCATCATCAACAAAGAAGTGCGCAACAACTACTACCACCCGGTGTTCTACCAGGCGGCCCAGGCCATTGCCGCGATCCCGGGAACGGCGTTGCTGGCATTCCTCACCACGCTCATCATCACAACTATGACCGGACTTCGCGAGCCTTTGTGGTATTTCCTCAACATGTTCCTGGCGCTGAACTGCGCCGAGGCGTTGGCCCAGCTCATGAGTCACATCGTCCCTCACTTCATCATCGGAATGGCATTGATCGCCGGATTCTATGGAATGTTCATGTTATTGCAGGGCTTCATGATTGTGCCATCGGAATTTCCCGATTGGTTGCGTTGGAGTTACAAGTGCGCATTCCATACGTACAGCTGGAGGACCTTCATGTTTAAGGAATTCAGTGGCCAGGATTATCCGGATGCTGGACTCACTGGAGAGGAGGTACTGGAGACGTACGAAATCGAGGACGTCAATCCAACAAACGATATGATGGTTCTCATCGGATATGCTGGGGTGATCCATCTCTTCTCGTTTTTGGTATTGTGGGGCAAGCACGTTTGGCAGAGTCGGTCGAATGCGGCAACCGGCGGAAAGAGCAAAACGAAGTGAGGTGTGTCACTGTTTCATTGCAATGAATTTGGAGACTCGATGAAGTGGAGTCCTTCGATATGTTTAGGTCGGTGTGTGTTAGTTGTACAAAGCTTAGATACATGTTCAGTTGCACGTGTTATCTGAGACGTTTGTGTGTTGACGAGCACAAAATGGTGCGAATCCTTCTGACATGCCTCCCTTTCGTACAAGTCTGTCCGTGGTACAAGTGGATGAGTTTTTTAGGCCCAAAAATCGAATGAGCTACCAGGTTGGTAGCTCATTTCCGCACGGAGAAGAGGTGCCCCGGAGAGCGATCCAAGGGCATCAACGCGCCCGTAGAGGTCCATAGAGGTGTGATTGGGCCTTGGTTTGTTGAATTGGGTCGCTACCGTGCCTCAGGGCCTCGGTTTCCATTTTGCTCTAGCAGTGTACTTAGTAGAATCTAGTAAAATTAATGTCTCCGTTGGCCGGCAGCGTGCCGACCGCAAACGGCCTAGGCGGTACCGAAACACTTGCCGCACGCCTGCACAAGTGTATATTGCTTCGTTGGACGTCGCATTTGCTCCGTTTGGCCATCTGGACGGTCGGATTCGCCATTCTCGTCTCCGTATCCAATGCAGATGCCCCGTCTTCCTCACACTGTCACGCAGCTCTCCGGCCTTCCAGAGCGCGACTTTGGTGGTTCTGGACTCTCCATTCGAGCCAATATGGATCGGTGCGTGCCAAAGCTGCCAGGGGGCGTGCAAAAGGCATTCGATTGCGCGTTTGCCTCCTGCAAAGCATCGAGCGACGATCCAGTCGCATGCAACTATCACCCTCCCTCGACGGCTCGCCTCGTCCACGTTCCTTTTCCAAGCGCCCATCAAGCTTGCTCTGCTCGATCTTTGGTTACGTTTGCTCGCGGGTTGAACGACGTCCCACTTGTGGCGAATCAGGCCTACTGGCGGCCATGATTGCCGACGAACTCACGCTAACGATAGGGTTGATACTCAGGCGGACCTCTTAGTGAAACAGCAAAGCTAAAATTATGATCTTTGGCGTCAAGAGTCTCTCGCGTAGAGACGCTTGATAATCAGAATGGCAGCCTTTGCCAGATGAAATGAATGGGTGCGAGACAAAGAACAATGAAGTCATTGGCGGTCGGAGACGACCGATACCGATTCCTTTGGTATTGCACGAAGGAACTCGTGGAACGTGCCAAGATCCTTTCTCCCAGACCAGCCTGCACGACCAATGACTTGTCTGCGAAACAGATGTGAATAACCCCAAGAAATAACCTCAATCTGGACATAAAGAGAGAGAGAGATCTCGATGACACAGTGAAGGTGAACTGGCACCTGCCACACTCCCCCTCGAAAGCAGCAATGGGCATCACCTACCAGCCCATAAGCTTCTTTCGCATCCTCTCGAAGAGGACCCTTCCCAGTCCCTTCGTGAAGATGTCGCCGAGCTGCTCGGCTGACGCGATCTTGACCAGCTCGACGTTGTAGCCTGACTCTGGCTGCAACTTCTCCCTGAACCAATGGTACTTGACGGCGTAGTGCTTGGAGCGCAGGGTCATGCGACGCGGCTCCAGCTTGCCCAGCGTGAGCGCGCCGACGTTGTCCTCGTGGATCTTCACGTGGATGTGCGCCGTCTCCTGGATGGGCACTTCGAGATGGCCTCCAATCTCGCGAATGATGTCGACGACTGGGAACAGATCCTTGCACGCAGTGCTCAGGGCGATGTACTCGGCCTCCATCGTCGACAGAGCAATCTCTGTCTGCAACTTGCTCACCCAGAGCACAGGACAGTTGGCGAGCGTGATGACGTAGCCAGTGCGGCTGCGAACGCAGTGGGGATCTTGAGGGTCGTCGCGATTCCACAAGCCAGCAAAATCTGCGTCGGGATAGCAGTCGACGGAGAGCTGATCCGACGGGTCGAGGATGAGACCCTTGTCCATCGTGCCCTTCAGGTATCGTCCAATCTGCTTGAGAGCGACGAGATGAGACTGCTTCGGCTCGAAGGTGTAGCGCGCGCATTGATGAACGGCGAAGGAGATGTCCGGCCGGCTGTGCCCGCAGAGATACAGCAGCATGCCGACGACGCTGGCGTAGTTGATGCCACCATCTGCTGGCTTGCCATTGACGTCGCGCGCGAGGGCGCCAGGATCGGCTGGCGTCGAGCGTGCCGTCGAGTAGTTGGCGTCGAGGCCCAAAGCAGTGATGATCCGCTTCGTCAAGCCGAGCTGGGTGAGAATCGTCTTCTTCCCATCGCGCACGACTTGCACGCCAAGGAATCCTTCGACAGAGTCTTCGCGGCGCAAGTCGACCTCCTCTGACTGCATGCGCTTGACAAAGGCGTCGATGGCCTCGTCGCTCAGCGAGTAGACGAGCACGTCGTCGACGTAGACGATCACGACGATGTCCTTGCCAAAGAAGAGGCAGGGATCGTGGTTGGACTGCTGCAGTTCCTGGCGCTCGAATCGTTCGACGAGGTACTTGAAGAAATAGCGCGGCGCCTGCTTGAGCCCATAGAGCGAGCGACGCAGCTTGAGGACGTGATTGTCGAAGCGCTTGAAGCCACGAGGCTGGTGGACGTAAATCTCTTCGCCGGGAGGCAGCTTCGCATGGAGGAAGGTGGCTGTAATGTCGCACTGCGCCGACTTGAAGCCATACTTGGCGGCGAGGCACATCATTGTGCGCACTGTCGACCATTGCACGACTGGTGAGTACGTCTGGTCGAAATCGACGCCCTCCTTTTGCAAATCGCCGCGAGCCGCAAAGCGAGCCTTGAACTTTCTGACGTCTCCATCTGCCTTGCGCTTTCGCACGAAGGCCCACGTCGAGGGAAGAAAGCAGAGAGCGCGTGGAATGGCTTGTCGGTCCAATGATCTTGTTGCAGCGGGGCCCGTCCAATCGAGGCCTTGTTGATCTTCTGCTCTGGATGGTAGCCAGAGCTGCGCCCACGATTGGAGAGAGAGTCGATGGGCTGGCCCCATTCGAGCACATTGGAGAGTGCAAAGAAAGAGCAGTCGTACTCGGCTCCCTCTGTGGGCAGCTTTCGATTGAGAGCTGGCCCATCTCGATGGTCGCCACGGTCACGTGCCTCGCGAGGAGGGTTGCGACGGAGGCCTTGGGCGCCTTGGCCAGCGAGTGCTCCCCCTGGAGCTGCAGCTGCTCCCCCTGGAGCGACGGGTGCTCCCCCTGGAGCCTCATTGTATCCATCTCCAAACTCTTCGTCGTCAGTCGTGGGCTCCCGTGGGCGGCGTCCGTGGGCCCGTGGGCGTGGGCCACGATTTCCATCGCTATCGTCATCGCTATCTCGATCGCTGCCGGAATCCTCGCTGGAATCGTCGGTGGGGCCGTCGGTGGGGAAGTCTGTGGGCTCCCCAAAACTGTCGACGATGGCGCCGGGCGCATCAAGTGGAAGAGAGCGTGGTGAGCGACGAGCATCACGCACAGCACCGGCGGGATCGTTCCATTCTTCGTCGAGGATTGGAATCTGCGAGACTGTTGGCTGCCCATCGACGTCCAGCTCGTCGTCGATGTATCGCTCGCTGCCCAAACGAAAGCAGTGAATCCGGCACTCACAGACGCACAACGAGTCGTGAGTGTTTGAAACCAGACACTTCCCAACAGCTCATACAAAAGCAGAAGATGCACATGCAAAGCTGGGAGCTCTCGCCACGAGGGAAAGAGGTGGGGCGGAGAGTAGGGCTCCTCGCCGGGAGCCTCGTAGGATTCGAGCGAACGTGCCGCCAACCGAGCTCTTGTGGCAGCGTCGTCGAGGTCGACGTACTTGCCGGCCTTCGACGTGATCGCGCTGATGATGGCTAGCCACAGCAAGTGGACGCAAATCGACAGCCAGCTCGCGAAGCTGCCGTGGGAGAGAGCTGCTGTCGTCGTGCTGTAGCTGACCCAACCTTCACGCTTGGGCTTGGCGTGGCCGCTCTTGTACTTCCAGTGGGTGACGCGTTGATCCCAGCCGGAGATGATGTACTGTGGGCGAGGATCTGGAGCTGCTGGTGGGCGCATGTTCTTCAGGATGGCCTCGGCGGCGGCGCAAAGGCCTTCTAACCACCATTGGAAGCCAACCATCAACAAAACAAGTAGAATTCCAGAATCGAACCACTGATCGAATCCAGCGACGTGCAGGAGCCGAATCAAGAGAGGGTACGAACCCACAGAGGCGACGATCGCAGACATGCTCGTGTTGGTCTCTTGGCAGAACTTGGCGCTCGAAAGGAGCAAAGGGATGGGGCTTGGGGCAAAGAGCCAAAGAAGGAGTCCAGCTGGTAGCATGAGGCGTGTCGACAGCAGCAGGGGCAGCCACGCTTGAAGGGGCGGCGTGAATCGAAGGATGCCTTGAAGCAGCAGAGTCTGGAGCATTTGCAAGAAAGAGAGGCGATAGTGAGGACCAAACCATGTCCCACCGCCTATTCTTTTAGCGAGCTCCAGACGTCGTCGAAACGCGCGTGGTGGGCAGCAAAGGCTGAGCCACCAGAGGCGTCTGACGCAACAGACTGCTCCTCGTCGACGAGGGAGGCAGCCTCGTCCTCGTCGGTGCCCAGCATGGCGTTGAACGCCTGTTCGAACGAGGCCATGAAAGCACGGCGCCTGCTGTTGGAGGGGCGATAGCCACGGCCGCCACGGCCGCCACGGCCGCCACGCCCGCCGAAACGATCGAAGCCACGGCCAGGAGGGCGACGACGATCGCTCTCACGATCGCGAGCGGAGCGGCGCGCCTGCGCAGCGTCACGTTCCTTGAGGTGCGCAGGCCACTTGTCGCGGTTGGGGCAGCTGGTCTTGATGTGGCCCATCTCGCCGCAGCCATAGCAGCGGCGAGCCTTGACCCACTCGTCGAAGGGGACGCGGCGATTGAAGTTCTGCAACGCGTAGGCCTGGGCCTCCTCGTACACGTCGAACGTCTGCATCTCGGCCCAAAAGGCCTGCTCGGGGCTGGCCTCTTCCTCCGTCGTGGCGCCGTTGGAGGTAGAGGCGTGGAACGCGCTGGCCTGGTGATCGATGCCGTTCCACTTCTTGGCTTGGAACAGCGAGGCGTAGCGGGTCTCGAGGTCCGCGAGGGCGTCGTTGATCTGCACGCGAAGGCTGACGCCCTGCAGGTTGCGCAGGTATCCACTGTCGTTGCGCAACGCCTTCTTGGTCTTGCAGAGCGTGGCGAAATCCTCATTGGCAGCGTGAGCAAAGCCGTTGAGGATGGACGTGATCGCGTTGGAGGGCAAATCGTCGCCCATCGCACGGGCGATGGCCTTGAGGCGGGTGGCGCCGAGGGTGACGTTCTCGCCGTCGAAGTTGCGAATGTCGAACTGCTCGACGTACTTCCTGAGCGCGTCCTTCGCCTCCTCGTTGCTCGCCACCATGCGGCGCACGACGAACAGAAACTTGGTGATGGCGCCGCGCTCCTCCTCGGGGAGGTCCTGGACGTCAGACCAGACCTCGTCGCGCAGCGAGGGCTCCATCGACAAATCGAGGATGTTGCCCATCCACTGATCGCTCTCGAGGTCGTCGGGGCCGGCGTGCTTGTTGATGAAGCGCTGCCACGCCTTGCCTTCCTCGATGGTGACGCTACGCCAGTTGGAGAGAATGTTGGTGCACCTCCTGCTGGCAGTGGTGGGATCGTCGACGTTGAAGCTGTCGGGGATCATGAAGATGTCGAGCATGTCGTACTGCGCCGCGTGCTCCTCCAGCTTGTCCAGCGAGATCTGCCAGTTCTGGGCGTCCTTCGCAATGTCGTGGTGATCCGCGGCGGACAACGTGAGGATCTTGGAAAGAGCACTCGTGGCGAGCTTGGGGTAGAGCGTGGTGACCACCATCTTGCGCGTCTTGGCCAAGTCGTTGTTGGTGTCGCCGCGCTCGGTCTTCAACAGCTGAATGCGCCTCTTGCCAATCTCGCTCGAGGTGCGGGGCGTGGCACGAATCTGCAGGCCAGTCGACGAGGTGGTGAACTTGACCTTGTCTCCCTTGTCGGACGTGCGCTCTCTCTGCAAGCGCCTACCTCCAGGCGTGAATCCGCCAGGGAGAGTGCGATCGGCCTGCGCATCTTTCCACGCGCGGAACTCCTCGGCGTGTTCTTCGAAGTCCTGGACGAGCTTCTCCTTGATGTCCGCGGCGTTGGCGAAGCGGTTGGCCCGGGCTTCGTCGTCCTCGAAGAGCCTGCTCGCGTTGGCTTCGAAACGCTCCTGGTCGCGCATGCTCTTGCGCATCTCCTGGTACTGTGCCATGAGGATCTCCACCATCTGCGCCTCCTCGAGGTTGGCCTTGACCATGCCCTCGTGGAGGGTGTCGAAGAGCTGGAAGAGCTCCTCGTTGGTGGGGTTGTCGGCGTCGACGATGGTGCTCATGTCGAAGGGAGTGGAGGGCGGTACGCCGCCGCCGCCCTCGCTGGTGGGCGTCCCTCCTGTGGAGGACTGCTTGGGAGCCATCGTCGACGTGATATCGCGTTGGGATTGAGCGTGTGGATCGGAAACTCGTTGGGGCTAGATAATGGGTGAAAGGTTGTTGGGGATTTGCAACGTGCGGTTGTCTTAGCTGGTTGCCCGCAGATGCTCGATGTTCTTGATAATTTAGGCTGATTGATTGATGATCGATTGATTGATTGATTGATTTGATTGATGTTTGTCGTCGTATTGATTGATTGATCGATTGATTGATTGATTGATTGATTGATTGATTGACGTATCGGTTGATCGATTGATTGATTGATTGATGGATTGATTGATTGATTGATCGATTGATTATGGGAGATAGTTGGGCATGATGATCGATTACGGCGGATTAGATATTGATTGGAGCGGTCGAGACGAACGGCTCAGAGCACGCGCAGGGCACAAATTGCACACAAGATAGCGGATAGCACTTAAACGCAGTTAAGCATGAAAGGGCATCATAACCTGTGGCGAATCAGGCCTACTGGCGGCCATGATTGCCGACGAACTCACGCTAACGATAGGGTTGATACTCAGGCGGACCTCTTAGTGAAACAGCAAAGCTAAAATTATGATCTTTGGCGTCAAGAGTCTCTCGCGTAGAGACGCTTGATAATCAGAATGGCAGCCTTTGCCAGATGAAATGAATGGGTGCGAGACAAAGAACAATGAAGTCATTGGCGGTCGGAGACGACCGATACCGATTCCTTTGGTATTGCACGAAGGAACTCGTGGAACGTGCCAAGATCCTTTCTCCCAGACCAGCCTGCACGACCAATGACTTGTCTGCGAAACAGATGTGAATAACCCCAAGAAATAACCTCAATCTGGACATAAAGAGAGAGAGAGATCTCGATGACACAGTGAAGGTGAACTGGCACCTGCCACACCACTCGAGCTCGCCTCTTTCGTCGTGCGTCGTAGCTGCTTCCTCTGCTGCGACGCGGGTCTAGCATTGTTGCATGCTGTGTTCGCGATGCGCCGGGCGGGGGGACGCCGCGTCTCACACTTCCCCGTCATTCCTGCATGCTCCACTCTGGGATCTACTTTCACTCGTCCTTGTCGTCGAGCGTCCGGCACCATTCGATGCATCGATTTCCTCGCACGCGCAATCGAACTCGCCGTCGCTCCAAAGTCCTCCTCCCCGTGCCTCCCGGTGCCCCAGTTCCGCCGACTTACCGCCGACGCTCCACCCTGACAACGTACCAATGCGTGAGAGTCGCCCAGTTTGCGCCCGAACGACATGGCCTGGTCCTCGATAGAGCCGTAGCAGATTCTCGCTCACGACCCGGACAGAAGCAATTTGGGCAACGATCTGGCACTCCCCCGAGAGCGAGAAGCACGCCCCCCGCTTTAGCTGCTCGGTAATGGCCCCTGTGGCAATCGCCTTCTCGGTCATTCCGCGTTGCTGGCGTGATTTCGACCTCTGAAGCGCCGGGCCCTCCCGTCCACGGATGGGATAGATCCCAATCCCCCGGAAAATCAACTTTCCATCGCAAAGCGACGCTGACAACAGGCACCCCCGGCCCTACCGCGCCCACGAAAGAACCGACGCATGCCCAGTGATCGTCGATTAGGGCGAGGAGGGCCAACCGGGGCAGAGATGGGCAGCAATCGCACAGCACTCTCCCCCACCACCTCTCTTCATTTCGTCGAAAATCGCGCGATCGGCGAGACAAATGCGGCCGAATTCCGACGCCCCCGCCACGTCCTATGACAACGAGACCACGCTCAATCATCCCTCCGAGCAGCCGGGAGCGGGAGGAGGGCAACGGCGAGGCGTCGGCGCGGAACAGAGCACCAGTCGGGAGCACTGATCTCCTCTCTCCGAAATCGACGTTCATTCGCGGCTACAACAGAGACCGTACGGGCCCCTACAGCATAAAATGGGCACGCAGGCACCACGCCCCATTGGGGGAGATGCCGGGGGAGACGGGGCGGGGCCGCGGGGAGCGTGGGAGGGCGTGGGCGGGCGTCGCGGAAGGGGCGAGTTGAGAGCAAAATCGAAAAGATCGCATCAACTTGACTCGAGTTAAAAGACGAGTTATTCACTACCAATGGCCAAACCAAGGACACCAACCGCTTGCCCCCGTCCAGGAGATGGCGTTGAAGGGCTCAAACGGGCTCGGAGGCGCTGAAATGACCGCGAAAAGCAGGGGCCAAGATGACCAAAAATGAGCTACCAGATTGGTAGTCCAAAAAAAGGGTAACTTGAAATGGAGGTCAGATTTTAGGGTTTTTTTGTTAGGAGTTGTTAGGGTGGTTAGGGTTGGGGGCGGTGGGGGGGTAGGGCAGGGTTGGGTTCGGGTTGGGTTAGGTTAGGGTTTCGGGTTGGGTCAAATCTGACCTCCATTTCAAGGCACCCACCAGGCTGGTAGCTCATTTCTCATCATGGATATTGTATTAAATCCTACGTGGATATCAGGAAGACGGTATCTTTTTGTTGTAAAATCAGGCTTCTCGTCCGGTGGCTTCGCGGCTGTTCTCAACTCAACGAACGCCGAACGCGCACCCCAACGCAAACGACAAAGCACGTACGCGCCATCCCAGTTCACCCAACGCGACGCCTCTAAACATACAAAGCATTTGACTCACACCAGCAACGATCGGAGAAATGAGCCGTGTCCAATGGCTGGAAGTGGAGCGCGGCAGCGCCAACAGGGCTGCAGTTGCACCAAACATCAGCAAAGGCGTGCCCCTGGAGCAAACGCGCGGTGGTGGGGAGAGATGTGTCGACAGCGGAGCGGGCGCGTCAATCAGCGATGGAAGCGAGGATAGCGAAACAAGGGCAGGGTGCTCCTGCTCGGTCCTCGCCCTTGTCGTCGTCCTCAGCCTCATCATCGGCCTCTCCGTCGGGCTCACCAACCGAAACAACGAGGTTGCGCCACCCCCATCGACAGCAACGGCCCACCCAAACACGAAGATATACGACGACGCCCTCGAGCTCCTCCAGACGACGCCCCTCCAGATGAAGCAAGTGCCG
Organism: Thalassiosira profunda; assembly: GCA_036939355.1. Taxonomy (NCBI): domain Eukaryota; phylum Bacillariophyta; class Thalassiosirophyceae; order Thalassiosirales; family Thalassiosiraceae; genus Thalassiosira; species Thalassiosira profunda. The sequence goes on along the minus strand of JALLAP010000283.1, from coordinate 1,365 downwards.
ACCAGTGGCGAAGTGTTGTCGTTTCGGGAGTACAACGTCGGGCAGCCGCACACGCTGGTAGTCCTCCCGGGGTTCATGGCCGATGATTCGATGACGGCGATCCTTGCCGCGCTGCCCCAGTTCCGAGATCATCGTGAGTATCAATGGTGATCTTCCGGCGAATGTACTCTTTGGCTATGCATGCACATCTTATGTGATCTTACCCACTCTATCAATCTCTAAAAAGATATCATCGCGGTGAATCCCAGGGGCTGGCACGGATCGACGATGAACTCGGAAATCACATCACACGAGGAGTTGGCCGACGAAGTGATGGAATTGCTGTCAGAGATGAACATTCAGAAAGCCATGGCGATGGGGCTGAGCACCGGCGGTGGAATTGCCCTGCAAATGGCACTGAAGTATCCGGATACGATTGCAGCCGCTTTTCTGGTGCACTCCATTCCGTTGAGCGGGCTCAAGTATCTGACGATCGGGAATGAGCTGGTGGTATTGAAGACCGTCGAGGAGATCCGGGGCAGCACCATCCTGCCGAAATATGATCCGGACTCCTTGTATGACCTGTTCAAATCCATGTCGGCGAATCCTGAAAGATACATTGCAAAAGACCACGGCCTGAACGAATACTTTGCAAAGGCGGCGCTCAACATGCCCGGATCGAAGGACGTCTCGGTGGCAAATGCCAGCTTCAATGTGGTTCCTATCAAAACGCCGTTTGCAGCTCCGAGCGAGGCCCTGTCCACGCTAAAGAGCAAAGTAGTTGTGATCCATGGGTCAGAGGTACGTACTCATATCATCTTGCAGTGTGTCTGGCGACCATCATATTCTCTGGCTGATGAAGTGCATTCCCTATCAAAGGATACAATCGTCCCGTGGCAAATAGTGGAGCCGTTGACCAAGCTCGCTATCGCAGAGCAGTGGGCACCGCCCGGAACGCTCTTTCTTTACGATGACGGACTCGGCCACATGTCACCCATTGATTCGCCCACACCGCTGGCTGATGTGTATCGAAAGGCTCTGAAAGAGCAAGTTCTAGGATCCGATCCTTTTTAGGAGAGAAAATACGTTGGCTGCAATGCAGATACCCCGGAGGGTTCTGAGGAACAATTGTTCTAGGTTAGACATCACTTGTGTTCATCTACCTAAGTGTCATAAATTCATGAGAAGCAAATCATTTTGTGTTATCTTCTGTAGCGATAGAATTGGCCAGGGTCCCCGCTGCCCTTTGCCGCAAGGACTCCATTCTCCGTTCGTAATACTCTCTAAAATCAGAAGGAGAGTGAACCTTCAATCCGTTGGCGTATGCCTTACAAGCGAGGTTGTTGTCGATCGTCGCCATCACCACCCCTCCGGCAGAGAGCGCAT
>JALLAP010000282.1:0-15920 GCA_036939355.1 Thalassiosira profunda | reverse complement strand
AAGCTAAGTCTTCCTCGTCACCAGCGATGGGAGTGTTGGTCGCGCGTCACGGGCTGATACCCGCCCCTGCTGGCACGTTCCGCTTCGCGCTGATCCCGGCTCTTCCGGTACACGAGAAGGCCGAGCAAACCCAGGAGGAGGATGAACAGGCCCGGGTGGAAGCCGTCGTCGTCGTCCAGCCAGTCGTCGGCTGTGGAGGGCGCCTCGTCGTTGAACGAGTTGGTGGCGGGCGCGGAGAGGGGCGCCGCGTTATCGAGGGAGCCCACATCCTGCACAGGATTGAACGATTCGACACTCTCCGGATTGGCCTCCCACGTCGTCTCGGGATTGGCCTCCCACGTTGGCTGGTCCTCGTTCCAATTCCCATCCCACGACGATTGCTCCTCCTCGTTGTTCTTCTCCCAATTCGCCATTTCCTCAGTTTCCGCACCGCCGCCGTTGTTGCCGTCCCAACTCAAAGCAGATTCGTTGTTGTTCTCCCAGTCGTTGTTGTATCCAACGTCGCCGGTATCATACCTCATATCGTCCGTGTCTTGATCCAAGGAATCGGTGCCCTTGTAGCCTCCCATCGTCCCCACGTCCTCGTCCGCAGAGTTGAAGGATCCAAAGTTGCCTCCTCCATCCCATTCTTCCTCGAATTCATCGGCCATCGACTTCGTTCCCACAGCGTCTCCGCCATCGCCCTCTTCCGGNATCCCATTCTTCCTCGAATTCATCGGCCATCGACTTCGTTCCCACAGCGTCTCCGCCATCGCCCTCTTCCGGATTGTCCGCCTCGACGTCCCCAGTCGCCACGTCCTCCCCCAAACACTTGGCCACCATGCCACACGATTCCGGGCACGAGCTGATCCCAATCTCGACACCGTTGTGCAGCTTGGAGCAGCGTTCAGGCTTCTTCTCGCCGATGAAGGCGCACGTTTCCTCCTCCCTGTCCTTGTATCGAAACGACGCGTCGTCCTTGCAACTGGGCGTGTCCTCGCTGCTCACGGCGGGCAGAGGTGCATCCTCGCTGTCGGGGCTCCAGCCATTGGCATTCACGAACTTATCGCCATCCAACGAAGGCTCCGCCTCCACTTCGACTGCTGGTTCAGCCTCTACGTCATTGTCCTCGGATTTGGGAGATGCCTCGCCTTCATGGACAACTGTCTCAACTGCATCGACATCGCCCAAATCCTCGGACTGCGATTCGACGCCCCAATCAGCATCCTCTACGTTCGCGTCCTTCGAGCCATCCTCATCGCCCCCTTCACCACCAATGACGTCAGCTTCGCCATCGACCTCTTCCACCTCCTCAGCGTCGGCGTCGCTATCAACATCCTCCACCCCCTCGGCAATATCACCGCTGACACCTGACACCGCCTCCTCATTCGCCTCCTCGCCGCCACGCAGGCTGTACATCGCCTTGCATTCCTTCTCCATTTTGCACGACACCGGACAGCTCGCAGCGCCGACCGCCTCGCCGTTGTGAAGCTTGAGGCACTTGTCCGGCTTGTACTTGCCAATGTAAGCGCACGTCATCTCCGGCTTGTCCTTGTAGCGGAAGTCAGCGTCGTCTTCGCAAACGATTTCGGCGACGTCGAGGGCATCGCCGGCAGGCTCGGCGGGGACAACGATGTCGCCACTGTCGCCGCTCTCGTCCTCGGAGCCTTCGACGTCCTCCCCTTCGGCACCCGCGGCCACATCTGGCACGGGTCCCTCGCCACCTTCGCTGCTGGCGGTCTCGCCCTCCCTGGGAGGACTCACGCCCAACTTCGTCGCCTCGCATTCCTCCACCATCCCGCAGCTCACGGGGCAGCTCATAACGCCCACCTTTTCGCCGTCGTGGAGCTTGGAGCACTTGTCGGGCTTGAACTTTCCGATATACTCGCAGGTCATCTCCGGTTTGTCCTTGTAGAGGAAGCCCTTGTCGTCGTCGCAGTTGGGCTCGTCGGCCACCTTGCCCTCCGAGACGGTCTCCTCTCCGCCCTCCGGCGATTCCTTGCCGTCAGAGGTGGTCTCCTCGCCGTCCTCCGAGGCCTCCTTGCCGTCAGAGGTGGTCTCCTCAGCACCATCCTCGGCGTCGCCACCACTGGCTACCTCGTCACCGGAAGACACGGGGCTCTCGTCATCTGGCTTTTTCAACTTGGTGTCTTCTTCGACACCATTCGCAGAGACTCCTTCCTCTTCTCCTCCAGCCTCTTCAGCGCTTGCAGCGACCTCGCCTCGATCATCGGACGGTTTCTCCTCGGACGCGTCATCCTCCACTTGTTCGCCCTTTCCACGGGGGTGGAAGTGGTCCCTCGCCCTCGCGCACTGGGGCAAGGCATCGCACGTCGCGGGGCAGTACCGTGACCCGTACGTGACGACGATTGTGTCCGATGCGAGGACGACCTTCTCCGACGACAACGAGGGAGCATCGTCCTTCTCCGTCTCTTCGTCGACGCCGTCCTCGCTCCACGCCAGCCTGCGGCGCTCGTCGTCCTTGGCTTTCTCTGCGAGGTCCGTCGGGGACTTCTCCGCCACTTCCTCCTCCACCCGAACATTCGGGGCGGGGGCGGACGCGTCCACCGAAAAGAGCACCGTGCCGCACGTCTCCTTGGGCATGTCCTCGCACGGCACGCGATCGTTGGAGGCGGTGCCGGGATGGCGGGGGAAGCCCGCAGCCTCGTCCTGGCAATCGAGGTTGTCGAAAGCGAAGTTGGCCTCTTCGGCAGTCTGAGTCCCGGAGACGGGCACCTCGCCCACCGCGGGAGGGTCGTCCACCAAAATCGACGAGCCGGCCTTGTCGTGCGACAGGCCAATGGTGGCGACGCCACTCTTGGTGCTGGCACCCGCGTCGACCGCTCCATTCTCTTGATCGTCGGCCGAAGGAGCGGGCGCCTCCGCCCCGTCGTCCGACCCCACCGCGGCCTCCCTGTCGAGCGCCCCGTCCAGCTCCTCCTTGAACGCCTCGCCCATTCCCTCTTCCAGCGCCTCCTCCATTTCCTCCTCGAGCTCCTCGGCCGTACTCTCGTCCAGCTCGCCCTTTTCGAGGGCCTCCTCGATCTCCTCCTCGATTTCTTCCTCGATTTGCTCGTCTGTTTTTTGGGCCGCAGTCTTGCTGTCGTTGGGTTTGGATTCGGCCGCGATTTCTCCTCCTCCGTTGTCGGATCCGGCGGCCTTGTCTTTGGACGCCTTGTCTGAGGAAGAGGAAGGCTCCTTTTCCAAAGCATTCGCATCCACTTGCTCGGCCTCCACGGACTCGTCGCCAGCGTTGTCGCCGCCGGTGCCCTTCTCAATCCCCTTGGGCTGCACTTCGCCCTCTGTTTCGAGGTCCAGCGCTTCCTTGGAGGCATCGGCCTCGGGCTCTTCTCCCTGATCGTCGCTCTTCTCTGGCTGGACTTTGCCCTTTGCCGTGACCTCCTCGTCCTCGTCGGCAGACTCTTCCCCTTTGCCCTCGTCTGCGGCCTCGTCCTCGCCACTTTCCGCCGTCGACTCCTCCTCATCCTCATCAGCACCCGCCGCCTTTTCGCCCTCGGGCTCCTCCAGCGCAGGCGCCACCTCCACTTCGGGCTCTTCCTTATCACCTGAGGCAGCGCCCTCATCAACACCTTCCTCGTCACTCTCCCCCGCCACCTCCACGGTCGCCACCTCCACCGGCGCCGCCTCCTCGGGCTCGTCTTTCGACGGACTGTTCTTCTCCCCCTCGGTCTCGTTTTTGGAAGCCTCGGATCCCTCGCCCTCCTTGGCAGCCTTGCCTTCCTCGACGGCCTCGTCCTCGCCCGATTCCTCGGCAGCATCACCGCCCTTGGCCTCCGCAGTCTCGGCCGATGGTTCGGGGGCATCCTTGGAACCCTCCGCCTCGGACGGCCCCGTCTTCCCACCGGCCTCCCCCTTCAGTCCCTCCGGTGCCTCGCCCTCCTCCCCTCCCTCGCCCGAGGCGCCGCTTCCCTCTTCTGCGTGTCCCCCCACATTCTCCGTTCCATCCGCGCCTGCCCCCTCGGCTTCCTCCTCAGCTTCCTCCTTGGTCCCCGCCTCCTTCTCGGCCTCATCGTTCGGTTCCTCCCCCGCTTCGGTCTTATAATCTCCAGATTCGTCTTCGGCCGCCTCCTCATCCTCCGGCTCTGAACGGCTCTCCCCGGCCCCCCCTTCCATTTTGTCCCCGGACGTCGCGGCCGGAGCCTTTATGGCCTCGCCTTCGCCGGCCCGCTCCTCCGCCGCCGCCTCGGCCGCATCCTTCTTCGCGTCCCCTCTGGGCTCGGCCGGCTCCGAACCCTCGGGTTCGCCCCCGGATGGATCGACCTCGATTTCATCCGCCCCCTTGCCGGCATGTTCGGCCCCGCCCTCGGTTGCGATGCCCTCCTCCGCATCTGCCTTCTCCTCTTCCGCACTGGTCGCGGCCTCCCCGCCCTCCTCCTCGCTGCCATGGCCGCCCTCCTCCCCACTGACTTGCGCGCTCTCCTTATTTTTCGCGTCCTTTTTCGCGTCCTTTACCTCGGCGCTTCCCGAGTTTTCCTCGACGGCAGCTTTCTCCTCGCCGCCACTCTCCTGCAAGCCGCGCCCGTAATTGAGATGGTCGGCCGCATTTGCAGGAGGGCCGCGGCGGAGGCGGGCCGGGGGGTCATTCGGTGCACCCCAGCTCGTGACTGCCTCGTTTGCAATATTTGCGCCGGCCCCGGGCTCCTCATGCCCGGCCCGCCGCGCGCGTCCGCGGAGGCCCGCCATTCCCTTTTCGGCGCGCGTGTGACGCTGCGTGGTTGCTGTGGTGCCGCCGCTGCAATTGGGGCAGTAGGTGGGTGCTTGGTTGCAAGCCTTGTGAAGCAAGAAGCAAGGAATGACGAGTCTTGCAAACAACGGCCCCGTGGGCCTTGGATAGAGTTCAGTGTCACCAAATTCTCCTTGAATACGATCACGTAGATACGTTTTGGTCTGCTGTAGGAATCAGTATCTGAGTATCGTGGGCTTCTGATTCGGATGTGCGACCAAAGTTCAAGTGCGACCCGCCCCAAGTGGAACTTTTTGCAACAACAACACCCTTTGACCCAGGTCCGCCGGCCCGTCTACTATCGTATCTCTCTCTAGACCCTGCAACCGCCCCGCTGTCAAGCTCTCAGTATCGCGCGCGCGAGGAGCGGGAAGTTGGGGAGGCGACCGCCGCGAGCAGAGGCCGGGCCGCGAAAAAAAAAAAACATTTCACATTCGCCCCAAGCGCGACCTCCCTGGTTTGCGCGACCATCAGCCTGCTCGAGCTGCATCGTTCCCAGGCAGCGGCACAACAACTATCCGTGAGTGCAGCCAATCCATCGGCCGTGATCGGGATGCTCTGTTGAGCGTTGCATTTATTTTTTAGTTTGCTTACATCAAGATGTGCGTATTTTTTGCAACGCTCCGCTCGCCTTGCTCACATCATGTGCGTCCTCTGTTGCAAATTCATCCAATACGCCCGAACCATTGTAGGACGTGCCACCGTAATAATAATCATCCCATTGCACATCGATAATAGTCTACAGCAGAAGTCAGACTGCATATTGAATCATGACCATCACTCCGACCGACAACGACGTGGTGAGTGAGACAAAATAGTGCGCTTGTGTCACACGATCCTTGACGATCGCTCTCATACTCATACTTTTGCGTTTGCCCTGCGTTCAGCTGTTCGGCCGCGGCCAGGCCATCATGAACCACCCCGGCAACGCCCGCCTCCGCGCCCTCGTCGCGTCCCGCAAGCCCGACTTCCGCGCCACCAACGCCAAGGCCGGGAAGCGGGCCATCACCCGGAGCATCGTGGCGCAAATTCGCGAGAACGGGGGGAGGTTCCTGGTGGAGGACGCCGCGCCGGGGAGAAGGGAGGCCGGGGCGTGGACGGAGGCGAGCGAGGAGCGGGCGTGCAAGAAGGTGATGCACGGGCTGCGGGAGAAGAAGGGAAACGAGGGGCCGGGCGAAGAGAGGGGGGAGGGGAAGGCTGCGTCCAAAGGGGATGCCGCAGGGGAGAACGACGGCGCGGGAAAGGAAGGTGGGGGGAAGAAGGGGAAGGGGGGTGCCTCCGCTCGTGGGGGAACCCAGGCGCCTTCGGCCGTTCCTGGAGCCGCGGGCGCCGTTCCCCTCCCGTCCGTCAAACCCGCGACGGGCGTGGGATCCGGGGGAGACGCCCTGGCCGGGATTTTGGCAGGGCTGGCCGGTCAGCAGTCGTTGGGGAGCGGCCGGCTGTCTGTGGGAGGCGCGGCGCCCCCGGGAGCGGGCATCGGAGTGTCCGGTGGCGCGACGGCCCTGGACCTCCTTCTGGCGGGGGGTTTGACGGGCGCCACCGGAAATAACGCGCTTGGCCTGGGAGCCGCCTCTTTGGGCAGCATAACCGCGCAGCAGTCCCTGGGAGCCGCTGCGCTTGGATTGGGCGTGGCGCATCCCCTCGTTTTGCAATCCCTCCTCGGCAACAGCGCTCTGGGATTGCTTCAACCAGCAGCGGGCCTCTCGGACCTGCAGCGGCTTCTTGTTGGTAATGCTCTGGGAGCGAGCCAACCTGCTGCCGGCTTATCTGACCTGCAACGTCTTCTTGGGGGCAACAATGGCATTGGATCGAATCCGCTGGTCGGGGGCAACGTTCTGCAATCCGCAATAGGATTGGGCCAGCTTGTTCCAGCGACAGCTACGGTGCCCACTGCATCAACGTCGGCACTTGGTGCTTTGACGCTGTTGGCCAACTTGACGCAGAATGGCGGCAACAATTTGGCTGCGACAGCTTCTGGCACATTGGCCCCATTGGCAGGGTCAGCAGCAGCGTCAGCAGCAGCAGCATCGGCAGCAGCATCGGCAGCAGTAGCGTCAGCAACGCAGGGACAATCGATGATGCAAACTTCAGTGGTTGACGACAGCAATTCATCTCATTCAATGAGAAGAGCTAGTGCATTGAGTGGTGCGGACATGCAGCAGCCCGCCAGAAATCCGTCTCTTGACTTGGGAAGGGCCAACGCATTGCCTCCGGTCGAGGTGGCCGGCATTTTGGGCAGATCGGCCAAGCATCAGCCTGTCGACAACCAGTCAGTGAATTTAGAGGAGGACTCCCCAACCACCCCCTCGCACAGTGAGGTGCAACCACCACCCAGCAATTCGTCCATCGAGGCTAGCACGCTGCCTTCGACTGCAGTTGGTGTGGCAAACGTAATTTTGAGCTCTACGTCCGGGGATGGTGCCCCTGACGACCCGATGAACCTTAACGATTGGGTTGAGCTGAGCACGTCCTCCACCAAAATCGATTACATCATGGGGTCTGTGGAGTTGGCGTGGATGATAGCGAAGCATGTCAAGAATCTGTTGGGCGGAGAAACTGCAATGAATCTTGCTGACATTGTACCTGAAAATCTCCTCATTTTTGTGGAGCATCCTGGGGAAACTTCAAGCCGCCCCTTCATACGAAAGGTCACATTCAAAGCCGATCATGCGGACGCACAGCTGAAGACATCGGGCGACGACGAACACGACGTGTGTGCCTCTTTGGGCAGATTGTTGCTTCATGTATTCAGTATGAAATCGGATTCTCGTTCTGATGACGGTCCAATCCCGCGAAATCGAGCGACCGATGGCAGTACGCCTCCGCCTCCCAAACGGCAGGCGATCCAGTCCAGCATCGATTCTGCCAAAGCGAGCGACCTCCTGATGTCCCTCCGCACGCCCACGCCGATAAACCGCCTGGTCTGCGATTTGCTGGACGCCGGGAGCGAGCAACGGCAAAGATCGGCGCTCACTTCCTTGGACGAGGCGCTTTGGGATCTGGAGCAGATGCGGAACGACCCCCAATCGTTCCTCCTCGACCAAAACCCTCAACAGGCGTTGGATCGTTTTCGCCGTCCTGATGGGCACTTGTTCGGGAGAGAAACGGAGGTGGGTGCCTTGCTGGATTCAAAGAATAGAGTGGCAGGTTTTGTCTTGGACAGCGACGGCTCCGCTTCCGGCCAAGTGAACGATTTCCTTTGCGAGGTGGCCTTTCTGGGAGGATATGCCGGCAGCGGCAAATCGAGCCTCCTCCTCCCGTTAGTGCACGCTTGTAAGGAAGAAAAGTGGGCTGTGATCCACGTCAAGCTTGGCAAGGAGACTGCGCCGCCAAACACTTTACACCAAGCTTTCGACGAATGCTTACGACAGTGGGGAGCGTCTGATGGCGACCCAACTTTGTCATCGTCGTTTCGTAAGGTCTGTGAATGCATCTGTGAGAAGTTGGACGAAAACAGCTTAGCTCAAGTGGCGGCACGCCTGCCCAGTTTCGCCGAGGTGCATCCAACGAAGAGGGCCAGCAGTCCAGACGAAGATGCCGTGTCGTCAAACGACAGGATGGGCTCTGCCCAACTCCGGATACGATTGGTCAACCACGTGATTCTTGCGTCCATCTGTTCGGCAGGACGCCCTGTGCTCCTGATTTTTGATGATATGCATTGGCTGCAAAAGCGCCAGTTGGAGGGGTTAACCAACTGGATTGTCAGTTACATACACCGCGAGATGAGACCATCGGAGGATTTGACGAGAAAGGGCATCCTCATCGCCTGGACTTATCGAAGCAACGAAGTGGAAGCAGGCGGTGATCTGATCACCTCCATCAATTCGATCGAAGAGTCGAAGGAGGCCACAGTCACCAAATTGGACGTGGGCGAGCTCTCAGAGCGTGCGGTAAACAAGCTGATCGCGTCTAAACTGTGCCTACCACCGCGATACACTTGGGACTTGGCGTCGGTGGTTCACAACAAAACGCGTGGCAATCCCTTCTTCGTCGTCCAGTTCCTCCGAACGATCGTATCGAACAAGATGCTCCAATTTTCTGTCTCTTCGCAGCGCTGGTCGTGGGACTGTGACGTGGTGGACATGCAGATAATATCGGATGGTGTGGCCGGCTTGTTGGCGGCCACTTTCAACCAGCTGCCGTTGCAGTTGGCTCGGACAATAGAAATCATTGCTTGTCTTGGATATCAAGTGGTAGAAGCGACGATCGAAGCGCTGGATTCTACCCACCAAGTGCTATCCTTCAGCATGCTCGATCAGATGGAATTGGCAATCAAGGAGGGCATTTTGGAGAAGGCAGGGCCGATGTATCAGTTCACTCACGACATCATCAAGCAGACTATCTACGATCTGATCCCTTCCAACAATCGAAGCCTCCTGCACAAGTCGATTGGAAAGAGCCTCCTCGGCGTGGCAGAAAGCAATCCTACAATTCATATGTTGGCCGTCGACCAAATCAACTTGTTTTGCAGGGAGGGCACTCCCAGTTCCGAGGAGCGTGCACTGTTTGCACGCAGCAACGCCCAAGCCGCAAAACACGCCATAGCTGATTCGAGCTTTGAGAGAGGTGAGTTTGTTGATTCGATATCCGATTCACCCGCCTTTGCTCCGATACTCATGCTTCCATTCCTGTCTTCAGCACGATCATACATCGAAACAGGGATAGGCCTGCTCGAGGCCAATCACTAGGAGACGCAGTACCCCCTCAGCTTGAGCCTTTTTGAGTTGTCTGCATCGGTCAGCTTTATAACCGGGGACACAACGACAATGTATTCTCGCCTCAAAGAAGTCCTCGCTCACGTGCTGACTTTCGAGGACAGCCTCAAGGGGAGCTCCCTGCTCGTGAAGCTGTTGGCGTCCAACTCCGACTACGACGGTGCGATGGAGNGACAGCCTCAAGGGGAGCTCCCTGCTCGTGAAGCTGTTGGCGTCCAACTCCGACTACGACGGTGCGATGGAGAACTGCTTGGACATTCTCAAGCACCTTGGCGAAACGTTTCCTCAGGAGATCAACGCCTCTACCGTTCAGAACGAGCTGCCTGCGATGCTGACAATGCTCGAGGGTGTCACGTACGAACGAATCAAGGCCCTCCCGCAAATGACAGGTGCGTTTTGTCCGTATGCCGAATGCCGCATTTGGTCATCCTCTCTAACACACACCCTCTACACAGATCGCAATAAGCTGAACGCAATGCGCTTCCTGAATATGCTGAGCGAATGCTGTATGGAGCCTAAACCCTTGGTCGTTCCACTTTTGGCTTCGAGATTGGTGAGCATAACGCTCAGCCACGGTTTCTGTGAAGACTCGATCGTGGGCTTGGTCACCGCTGGATGTTCAACTGTGAGTGCGTCGTTGCGTCTAAGCCTGGACCCACGCAGCATGTACCTCATTCATGCCCGTCATATCCTCTTTAGTTTCTTTTCACGGACAACACGCAACTTGCCTTTCGCCTGGGGAATTTGGGCGAGACCCTGATTAACGAGAGCCCGCAGAAACACATGCTGAGGTAAGAAATCAGAGTAGCTGTACATCGCTCTTATGTTCCGCACTGACACTGGCCCGTCGTTCGACCGCAAAGAGCAAGGCTTTGGAGGCCTTGCTCTACGCTCAAAACGATGAGCGAGCCTTTTGCCAAGGTGGTGGCTCTCTATCCTGACCTTGCGCAATCTGCCCTACTTGCGGGGAATGTCGACGTGGCTATGTCGTGCCGCGTTGGTAACTGTTGGGGTGGACTCTGGGCGGGTGAAAACCTGAAGATTGTTCTGGGCCATACGAAGCAGTGCATGCAGGACGCTCGCAAATATCAGCAAGTCATGACGAACTACAACGCAATGTGCACATACAACGTCTGCTCATTTCTTATGGGAAAGAGCAATGATGATGAAATCAACACATTGACGCTGGAAGAGCTGCACAACATCGGGGAAAGCAAGGGAGTCTTCTTCCTCGTCTGGCTATCGTTCATATTCCAAGTCATGGAGCTCTTTTGGATGCGCCAATACGAGGAGATCGCCGAGCTCTCCGAGAGGTATTCAACAAAGCATCCAGCAGCGCAGCAGAAACGATTCATGCAAGCGTATCGGGTCTTTTTCGAGGGGATCTCCTACCTCCACTTGGCTCGAAATGGGCAAGAGGCCAAATACAGAACCCTCGGCGAAGATGCATTGGCAAAGACGGTGTGGTACGAGGAATTGACGTGCAAGGCGAACTTCCAAAACAAACGGATGTTACTCCAAGCGGAGATGCACTACCTGAATCGGGATTTGGTATCGGCCGATGCGGCGTACGAGGCGTCCATCCGGTCCGCGCGCGANCGAGAACGGCATGCGCGACAAGGGGACGACGCAGCTTCGGGCGGCGATCGACCGCTATCGGAAATGGGGCGCCGCAAAGGTAGCAAAGCGAGTGCAGAATTACGTGGATGCATTGCGGGTGCAAAAAGCAGTTGACGCTCCATCAACCAACGCTGAGGGTGGTAGACTAAGTTGCAACTGAACGTAAGGTATTGTGGAGAAAGAATGGCGGGCATGCAAGGTCGAAATAAGAGCAGTTTGCTCTTATGGATGCCAATTCAATTCGAAGGCGCGGCAATCTTGGCATCTACTCATACTAGATTTCTCTGCTCTACCACCGCAACTGCTGGCCCTGCTCTCCCCACCGCTGCTGCTGGTTCTGGCCCGCCTCCGCCAGTCCATCGTCGTACTGGAACTGCTGCCCCTCCTCTTCTCCACCTCCAGCGGCGTTGGGTGCACCGGCGTTGTTCGATCGCTGCCACTCGGTATCGACGCCGTCGTCCTCTCCGCGCCGCTTCATGCATAGATAGATTGTGCACCCCACGAGGAGAAGCAGTCCTATTCCACCGCCTACGACGATCCCAATGATGGCACTTTGGCTCAACGGGGCGCTGTCCTCTCCACCAGTCGGGCTTTCCACGGCTGAAGATGGAGGACTGGCCACCGGTGATTGCGTGGGCACTGCTCCTGTGCCTCCCGTCCCTGCATCTGCAACCGGAGGCAACGTTGTAGGTTGCGATGGCGCAGTCGAAGGATATGCAGTCACCGAGCTGTTGGTCAGTGCCGCCGATGGCAATACGCTAGGAACAGAGGTCAATGTTGGCGCCGAGCTCGGTGGTATGTAATCCGGGTCGTACGACGGCGAGCTGGTCATCGTTGGCGCAACTGTCGTCGATGGCATCGCCGACTCCGAAGGCGATGCTGACTCATCCGCCGAAGGCGATGCCGTCACTTCAGCTGACGGCATCGCAGAAGGAGACTCTGTTATCCGCGATGGCGCGGACGAAGGCGAGGCCGTTGGCTCTTCCGTTGGAATCGCCTCCGCAATCTGAATGGTCGCAATGGCTGCATCTGACCACGCATAGGAGAGAAGCTCTCCCGTCGACGAGAGGGAGAAGTCAGCAACCATTCGGATGTCGCCCGGGGTGCTGGAGGGGTGCACGTATCCCTCCTCTCCCCACAGCCGCGAACCGTCGGTCACGTTGATCGCATGGACGGCATTCTTCTTGCCAAAGTAGGCAATGTTTCCGTCGGGAGAGAGCACGGTCGCGGTGAAGATCGTGTTTGTGCCCAGGTCGGACAACGTCCAAACGATGCCCCCGGAGGTCGCCTCAACTCCATAGAACCGATCGTAATCTGTGCTCCCAATCAAGAGCAGGCTGTCGTCGTTGGCCAACGCGATCGGTCGTCCTGCTGAATCGTTCAATTCGTCCGCGCTTTGCGGAGGAAGTGGGATCTCTCCCAGGTTGGACACGACATCAAACTTCCTCCCCTGATTCCAGCCAGTGAAGCGATTGCCCGTAATGGCGAAATACACATCCTGCCCGTCCTTCGAAAACGTCGGCCTGGTCTGCGTCGTCCACGCCACCGACTCCAGGACGCGCACCTCAAAGTCGAGGGTGGCCACGATCGACGAGTCGAACTGGTCGAATCCGATGGGCAACTGGAACAGCATCGTTTCCCCCTGCTGCGGCGCGCTCCCGTCGTTCTTGCTCGACCACATCAATAGGTCATTCGTGTTGTCCTCGCCACCGTTGTAATTCCCTCCCCCCTGCGGACGACGGGCGATGCCCACGGGCGCAAACGAGTGCTTTTGGATGCTCAATTCGTCCCGCGAATCGAATTGATAGATAACCTCGCCATCCAAGGGATGGCTGAGGATGACAAAGCGGCCGGACCTTTCCGTGGATTGAAGGCGGCGATCGGGGCCCAGCCCCAGCAGCTCGTCCGAGCGTATCGCGTGCTCCCTCTGCCGTGCCGGTTCCAGTTCGCGGTCGAAGATGGTCGCTCCGGGCGATTGCTTCGGCTCGTTGGCATCGTCTGCGTCGCCTGCCGCCCCGGTCGATGTGCCCACCATTGTCGGATTGCCCGTGGTCTCAACTGCCACCACCGGAGCTGCCGTCAGCGAACTCGTCGCGGTCGCTCCCGGCGCAGCTGCCGGAGCTTCCGTCTCCACTGGCGGTGGCGCCGGAATCGAGTCCATCGTGAGGTACACAAACTTCCCCTCCGTCCCGATCGCCGGCGTCCCGCTGATGGTGCTCCCCTCCAGCACCCTGCTCCACAACTCCGTCAGCTCCCGCGACTCGTCGTGCCGCAGCGCGATCACCCGGCTGCTCGGCGTCGCCCCCAATCCTAACGGAGGGACCTCGACGACGAAATACACAAAGTAGCTCTCCTCGTCGCCGAAGCCCTCGTGAAACGCGATGCCGCCCTCGCCGTACTGCCGCCCGTCGGCCCACCGCTTTTCGGGCGCGTACACGTCGAGGTAGTCCCCGTTCTCCGGGTCCAATTTGGACAGGGTGCCGTCCGACGAGGTGACGTAGACCCACCGGTCGTCGGGAGAAAGGAAGACGACGTTGTCGTTGCGGGGCGGGGATTGGATGGCCTGGTTCCACAAAAGGGAGGGCTGGGACAGGTGGTTCAGGGGGAGGGTGGCCGCGGTTTGGGAGATCCAGGCCGCGGCGAAGATGAGGACGGAGGCCCAATTGCAATTCATGTTGTGTTGTTGATGATTTCGCATGGGGTTATTGGCAGCACCTGGGAGCGCAGTGGAGCAAAGGTAGATGCAGGATGAGCTTTCAACTTGTCCGGTGTTGCAGCCAGCAGAGATCATACAGGATCATACATACAATGCAACCTAATCAATAATCCCAAAC
Organism: Thalassiosira profunda; assembly: GCA_036939355.1. Lineage (NCBI taxonomy): Eukaryota > Bacillariophyta > Thalassiosirophyceae > Thalassiosirales > Thalassiosiraceae > Thalassiosira > Thalassiosira profunda. The sequence goes on along the minus strand of JALLAP010000282.1, from coordinate 2,028 downwards.
AGACCGAATATCAACCAGATCACACATCGACTTTGCAACGTTGATAAAAGGCGCCGGCAGCAACACACAACCTGTATGACATCTCTAAGTACAATCAACAAACATACTTTGTCTCAATCTCAATCTATCCCGAGGGATTGGGTGAGAACGCAGCAACGCCACGCATCAAAAGAAGTGGCGGGGTGAAAAAACAACAGCGCCCCTCCTCATTGCCAGAAAATCGCATGGATATCATCACCCACGCTGGCATTGACAAACGCCGCACAAGTTCGATCGGGGCCGCCGAGCGCCTTCGCCCATCGATGCACGACTGTCGGTGCACCTAAAATGAAGGAAGGTGCACCATCCCCTCAACCTCCTCCTCGCACTCTCGTCCACGCCCCCCGTCCGCGCGCGCGCCCAAAGCAACCCACCTGCGAATAATACCTATGGTCCCCGCCGCGAATAGTATCGCCGGTCCCCGCCCAGGGCCCGGTCGGCAAACTGACGGCGCACACGGGCGTGGCGGGCGAGGAGCGAGAGGTGTGTGGTCTGACTGGCTACCTACGGTAAGCGTACGTAAAATAGCTAAACGAAACCTCTGTCCGCGGTCCGGCGAGGCGGACGGACGTGGCAGCAGCTAGCCCGCGCTGCCTCCCACGCCCCACGCCGCCCTGCTCCCCCCCGCCCTCGGCCTCTCGCTGCCGGTGAGTTAGTATTTTTTTTTCGGCGCTGAGCCGCGTATTTTTTGGCGCGTGATGTGTGATTGTGGCTGGGGAGATTATTGTGCGATGGGTGGTGATGTGTGCGTGCTGACGTTGAGGAGGCGTGCGATGGGTGTAGTGCTGCTTCGTCGGACGATGGGAGCGCCCCGCACGAAGGGCAAGAGTGTTGCGGCGTCGTGCTGTAGGTATATCTAGGTGCTGAGTTGGAGCATGAGTTCTTTTTTGCAAAGGGCAGCAAAAGGGAAGAGGGGATGGCTCGCGGCGGGAGGCGATCGAAGGAAGCGCACAGTATTCTTTGACAGCTTGAAGAAACTGTGCATGATCGACTGATCTCGGTGATACGGATGGTGATATGATAGGACATGTGCTTGCAATACTTACATGCTAATCTCGTGCATATCTTACATCACGAAAGGAGACGAAATATTGCTGGGCGGGTAAGGGGAAGGAGACCGACCTTGAAACGATAGATTGGCGATGGACGCCCAAGAATTCGCGATGCCGCTGGCCGAGCCCGCATCCCTCGAAACCGGGTTGGGCAACAAAACAAAGAAGCGCAAGAAGCGACGGCGGGGCAGCGCCGCCTCTGACAGCGCCTCCCAAAACGACAGCAGCACCCTCCTCCACTCGAGCCTCTCCCTCAAAAAGCGCCTCTTCCTAAAAAAGCTCGCGAAGCGGACCCCGTGGTACGACGCCAACGAATTGTTGGAGACGGGACGAGGATTGTTGCTGGCCGCGAAATTGTTCCCGTCGCCTCCTCCGGCGGTTGATTCAGTGGATGCCGCGGGTGCACCAAACGAGCGACCAACTGCAACGAACGACGGAGGGCCAGCGCCTCCGCCGGGATTGACGCCGGAGGAACATCAACGGCTGCGCACGGCTCTTCGCCGAGTGGCCGTGTGGCGGGGCCGGTCGGAACGGGGCCGCCTGCCCCACGCCATCGACGTCACCGCCGGCCTGGCGGGGACGCTGCTGGCGGACGCCGAGCAGCAAATTATTTCAAGCGGCAACGCCGCAACATTCGCTGCCACCAATGCCACCGCGCCCCACCAGCTCCGCAACGCCTACGCCGCCCTCCTCCTCCGCTCCGTCAACGGCCTCGCGGATTCGTACCGGTCCAAATCCGCATCACTGTCGGTCTCCCACGCCTGCGCCCTGGCCGGCCTGCCGGGGTGGATCGTCGACGTCCGCCACGACGCGAGCCACGGGGACCTGCCGGGGGTGGGGGTGTGCCGGATTGCGGCCATTGAGAGTTTGCGGTTTTGGGGCGGGGGGTATTGGCGGGGGATGGAGGGGCGGGTGTGGGGAAGGAACGCGGGGGAGG
>JALLAP010000281.1:0-14983 GCA_036939355.1 Thalassiosira profunda | reverse complement strand
GTATATTTCTAGCGGCTTCATTGGCCGAACATTGCGCAGTGATCTAGCCATGGCTCCAGCTCTCAAGAGATGCAGATATGTACTCCTACAATAGAGAAGGTCCTGTAAAGTAGTATGACTGGCTTAAGTATGAATTGGAATAACTGTGGTAGGTACGTACCTATTGTACGACACAAAGTATCTACACAAGGGCAAAATCCCTGTATCATACTACATGGCGAACGAGCGATGGGAGCTCGTTCATTAGGCCGTGCCGCCAATGATGCCAACTACCTGAGATCTCTTGTCAGCTTCTTCCTCGGGTTTTCCGAATAAGCGACTTCTCCCTCCATGATTTGAATATTTCCGAAATTCGCAGAGCTGGACAACCCCGCTCTCCCAGTATTGCCTATTTCTATTTGAAGTGCTGGCTGGTACGATCAACTGCTCTCCTTCTGACGACGACTGGTTCAATCGTCTTATGGAAAAATCACCCTTGGTATCTGCGGGGAAGGCGACTCTATTTTGGGCGCATATGCGTAAAGCAGGGGGAACCTCATTTGGCCACGCAAAGAGAGCAAGGTGTTTAATCACACTGACGCGCCAGATTCCTTGTTCAAGCAGGGATTTGCGAGAACGGTGAAAATGCACCTCTGGGCAGGTTCAGAGCATTGTGTGCCATTTCAAACAAAGGTCCGGGCCACTAAACAAAGGTCCAGCCATTTCAAACAAAGGTCCAGCCCCCACCAAACAAGAAGGTCTAGCCCAGCAACTTAAGGTCCAGCCCATCAAGCAAAGGTCTAGCCCAGCAAACAAAGGTCCAGCCCTATACAAAGGTCTAGCCATTTTAAGCAAAGGTCCAGCCCAGCTCTAGATTCCAAGGGGTATCACTTACAACTTAGGTAACTGCAAATCCAAGAACAAGCAAGCTACCTTTTTCTGCAGACATTGCACATGCTCTAGATGGAGTTGGTTGCTGTCCAAGCTTGGGAAGCATCTACTCTTCGTGGAGATACTGCAGTAACAATTTGTGATGCGATCGTATTAATTCAATCAGTTGATATCAAGGGATGAGGGGGTACGACCGAGGTGATGCCTGCCGGCGGCGTCCTGCGCGGACAGCGCCCTACCGGGGGTGTCCTGCGGACGCCCAGACTGGGTGAGAGAAACCGGTCCAGCCCAGCAAGCAAAGGTCTAGCCATTTCAAACAAAGGTCCGGGCCAGAGGCAAAGGTCTAGCCATTTTAAGCAAAGGTCTAGCCATTTTGACCAAAGGTCCAGCCATTTTAAACAAAGGTCCAGCCCAGCAAGCAAAGGTCTAGCCGCTGGGCAAAGGTCTAGCCATTTTAAACAAAGGTCTAGCCATAAACCAAAGGTCCAGCCCACCAGGCAAAGGTCCAGCCATTTTAACCAAAGGTCCAGCCATTTTAAGCAAAGGTCCAGCCCAGCAAACAAAGGTCTAGCCCAGCTAACAAAGGTCTAGCCCAGCAAACAAAGGTCTAGCCCATGCCCAGGCCGCCGTCTCCGTTGTACTGAAGGGTGGTTCCCGTTCACAAACCACCCGCCTCCACATGGCCNGCCGTCGTCTTTAGCCACTCGTACAGGGGCGCCAAACATTCCCTGCTTGTCGTACTGGTCAAGCTGGGTGTATTCAGACTTTCGCCAGTCGTCCCAGTCAGGGGCTTTGAGCAGCTTGCCTCGCGTGAGCTTGTAGGCGAGGCCAATGCCATTGACAACCTCTCCATCTTTGATTTCACGAAGAGTCGCCGCTGCAGCAGCTGGCGCACCAATGTCTTGGGTGGGGAAGGATGGGCGAGGGGCAGCGTTGAGTTCACCAATCGGTGCCGCCTGGTGGAAGAGGTGGCGTGGGTTCAATTGATCGACGTTGATTTGGGCAAAATTTGGGGAATGCCATCGTTGGTCAAGCCGTGCGCAATCTCAGGGTGCGAAAACGTCAGCCAACAGGACTTCCTGTTGTCTGATCTGATTGTGGCCAGAGCTTGGCGCACATCTGACTCTGTCGTCACCTCTGAACCACCAATCTCGCGTAGCCAAGCGCCGCGAAGCTGGAGGGCAGAAACCGTGGCCGTTGCGCACGTAGGGGCTGACTGCCTCGAAGGGCAGGAGCTGGACGTAGAAACGCGCCAGCATAGGGACAAGCTTGTTGTACCATTCCACGAATGTGTCCACTTGGAAGGACGCCACAGCGACGGGTACTTGTCGGCGCTCAATGACAGAGCCTTGTCAAGGAGTGGGACCTTTCCAAGAGGAACGTCCAAGTGGCGAAACCAACGAGCGTGGGTGTCTGCGTTGGTGTGGACGATTGCCTCGCGAAACATGGGCGGAATCTTCAAGGCCGCCAAGTCGTCCAGCGAGAGCTGTTCGTTGCCCACATAGGGTTCGCCAGAATAGCCAGCGTGCCACGTCTTCTATCGCGTTGAGAGGGGAGCGAGGACGCCCTTTAGTTTGTTTGAAATGGCTAGACCTTTGCTTGAAATTTCAAAGCAATAGACCTTTGTTTGAAATTTCAAGCAAAGTTTGAAATTTCAACCAAAGTTTGAAATTTCGAATTTGAACTTTTGCCACTTGACAGTCAGAGATCGTTGGCTTTGCCCGGTCCGCGTGAGGGCAAGGTCACATTCCGCGTCAGACGGATCCTGCTCGAACAGGGAGGAGTCTGCACACTTCTGGCCAATCCAGTCTATTTGTAGCTGGACTCGCAAGAGACAGTGCTGGCTCTCAGATTCAAAGCCTCTCATTCGCTTGCCGGGCGCCCCGACATTGAAGGTGTTACCATCTCGAGCTGTGTCACAATGATGATACCTATCCGGCTTTCAAATCACGTAGGAGAATAGGTACACACCTAATAGGAATCAGTCAGTCAGTGACAGCTGTGTTTATAGATACTAGTACTTAGGAACTTTTTGGCAAGACAAAAGTAAGTAGGTATCGTACCTACCTCTCGCTATCTATGTCTATGGAACTCTAACATGTGGAAAATGAGTCCAAAGATTTATTAGTCCACCAGAATAGTCACCTTGCCACCTTCATAAGAAACGCTTAATTTCCTGCTGATATTCGCCAGTCAACATGGGTAAAAAGTTTTACAACAGTGATTTCATGACATTCCTTCTCAACTCAGAGGATTCAACAGCATCAAAACTTGCGAAGATTGTAGGCGAACTTCCAGCAAAGAAAATGAAAAGCTTGGAGGAATACATGGAAAAATTCGCACGGTCGTACTAGGAGGAGCATGCAAACATGTCAAGACAACACCATTTACAGTCTTAGTGCCAACAGTCATTATCAGCGTAAAGTTTATGGGTTGAATGAGGAGATGATGAACTGCTTGACAACCCAATTAACAATGTTTCAAAGCCATGATGACACATTGACGAGGTAAGCCAGCAAGATGTTGTGAAGAATGACACAATCGACGATTTTCAACCAAGGAAAGTCTTACCAAACAAGTCAAATGCTATGTGATGAACAGATTTCAGCCAAGATCGCTGAGATAAAATCAGAGCTCACTCCAATGATTGAAGCGCGGCTTGCTGGCCTTGTCATAGAACAAAAAACAGAACAAAAAAAGGAATTAAAACCAAGCAATAGTGCACTTATTCCGTTAATCATGGCAGTATTTGCTGGTTCAGTTGGGGCTCTGTGGTTATTATTTAGAAATAAAAGACCTCGTTGATGATCCTAGCCCCATCCAGGACTGAACCACTCGTGACTGCGTCGTATCCACACAATACAGTGGCCCGAAGCCACGTCGACGGCGAGCAGCAGAGCAGCCCAACGCGCGCACCATGGCGATTAGACAGCTCATAATTCTCTATCACCTCCGGTTAAGACCTACTCGCTGTATCGTGTAGCGCACGCTGGAGCTGATGCTCTACTAGATCTGTAGTGATAGGAGAATTCATTGGCACGTCGTCGCTGGCCGCCCATCGCAGCAGCACGTCGATGTCGACCACCGAGCCGCAGTTGTAGCATCCTGCGGCGCCGTGGTGGCGTCGCGTAACAAATTCAAATGAACTGGGGCGCCTGGGCAGCGCCCGACACGACACCAAGTACGCCCAGCCACGCGCAACCACATCGACATCGCGCGGGCATACCGATCCGAACAAGCTACAACAGAGGAGGTGGGTTTCCTCGGCAGCGCCCCTTCCCACCTACCTCAACCATCAACCGAACATCCCCGAGCCCCATCCCGTCCCCCGAGGACGCGATTCCCGCCTACGGCGATTCGGACCTTCCCGCTCCCTCCAGAGTTATCGTGCCTGCGACGACCGTCCGAGACGAACAGCAGCCGAGGATTGGAGACCTCGTTCCCCCGTCGAGCCACACACCCGGGAGGAAGCGACAAATACGCGCGAGCGGAGAGGGACGGCACCGGATTTCCAAGGGTGGCAATCACTTCCAAGGGTGCCTGCAGCAGGTGCTATCCTACGGAGCGTAGGAGTACACAAAACGAACAACAATTGCAATTGCGGGACCACACAACAATCGAACGGTTGACGGATGCAACCCCCAACAACGACCAAGGGTGGGCCGAACCACAGCACCTCGACAGGGATACAACAATCGATTAGGAGGCATTTAGAGGCATCGACCACGATACCGTGTGCAAGGGTGTGATGATCCTAGCCCCATCCAGGACTGAACCACTCGTGACTGCGTCGTATCCACACAATACAGTGGCCCGAAGCCACGTCGACGGCGAGCAGCAGAGCAGCCCAACGCGCGCACCATGGCGATTAGACAGCTCATAATTCTCTATCACCTCCGGTTAAGACCTACTCGCTGTATCGTGTAGCGCACGCTGGAGCTGATGCTCTACTAGATCTGTACTCGTGAAGAAGTTCAAGACAAGGAGTTGATCCAGATGGATCCAATCGTCCCTCAAAATGTGCACGCAGTTCTGTGGGCTAGAGTAGAGATAACCTTGTCTAAGCAGACCCCGATCTATGCATCTCCATTTAGACACATTGGATGATCACGACACTGTCCTTACATCACTGTTAACCACTCACACTTTTTCAGTGTCGTAACCCTGTCAGTTCGTCCTACATGACATTTCTTCCCGTCTCCTGGTTGGTAACTTGGGTGGTCTGCGCGCGATAGATGGGGATTTGAGCAAGGGAAAAGCGAACAACAACTTGTCCAAACAAACAACAAAGCGCTCATGTAAGCAAAGGTCCAGCCCCCACCAAACAAAGGCAAAGGTCCAGCTAGGCAAACAAAGGTCCAGCCCGGCAAGCAAAGGTCTAGCCCATGCCCATGGCCGCCATCGCCATTGTATTGAGAAGTGGTTCCCGTTCCGAAACCATCACCCGCCTCCACATGGCCGGGTGTACTTCCTCCACCAGAAGCAGGACAACAAGGGACCGCGGATGATCGACCTCTGGTTGTGCGAATCGTGGGAAACAGCAGCGGCACTTCCTGACTATCGTTTCGGGAGGAATGTGTATAGAGCGATGGCCAATGGAATAGATATTCACATTCATATCGTGGAGACTGGAATTAATTGCCTGAAGTTGTTCATGAAAGATACTGAGCACTCTTCCTTCATCTGTGGCATTGTTCATGAAGAGGTTGTAAAAGATCCGGATGGGATTTTGGTTTGATGTCGAAGTCAGAGACTGATTTGCATCCCATTGGATGAACAGAAAAAGGAGTGTCAGTGCCAAGACAATAGTGTATGCTTTGGTCCGCCTCATTTTTGGACGAAAAGTTGTGCAAAGGTATTACGGCCTCTACAATCTACAATACCGCGTAAGTGGTCCTCACTACATACAACCTACCCCCGGGGGGTACAACAACGGTGGCTTCGCAGGGGGATGGGATAGTGTGGAGGGCATGGAGTGCGACATCGCGTGGGAGATAGCGGGCGGGCGTCGAGTTGGGGCATGCTTTGCAAAGCCTCCGTAGGCTGAGAAATTGTAGCGCCGGATGCAGCCGTGCTCCCCCGCAGAGGAAAGACCGACCCTGGGCGGGGGATTGATCGAGTGGGGCCCGATAGATTGCGCCGATCCAAACTACCCGGGTGTACTGATTGTACTCCAAGGAGGGCTGCATTGGGGAATGAATGCCAGCGTAACGTTCCACGCGTTGGTGCAGCCAATCCTCACACATCCGCAGTACCGCGTGTGTTCGAAGCACGGCAAGGTGCGTATGATCTGGGTGTCTATGGGGGCTCAATCGCGAACATACGACAAGCGCTATCCTCAACAGCGAAGGGAGAGTGCGGCAATGTTCAACGAAGAAATGAGGCATCTGTTCCTGTCGGAGGGATTGGCCGTCAACGAAGAATCGTCCTTCAACGAGGAGGTGATGATAATGGACTGGTGGAACATGACGGCCGATTCACAATCGTCTGACGGGCTGCATCACCTGAGTGATGTCAATTTAGCCATGGCAGCACAGATATTGTATCTCGCGGAACGCTGGCCTTTTCCAAGATCCCCTGCCATCACATGACATAGGCGTTTTTGTCAATTCAAGGGGCTCCGAAGCACTTGTTATCTACCGCTGCGCCCCAATGCTTGAATGGTCTAATCCGAGGCTGCAAAGCTTTTATGAATGCATCAAACTAAATGTTTTGGGTGTTGGTTTGGGTATCATAAGCCGGCTAGATTTGGATTGCAATTAGTATGACAGAAGTGCGTGTAGAGCCCGCATGACTAAAATACCGGCTAATGCAGCGACATTTAGCCTCAACGGATGTCAGAAATGAAATCTGCATGCAATTTTAGGCTAGACAAGGTCCTGACAACATCATTTCGGCCAATATTGCATGATTGCGATTCAGCGTGCGATTGACTTTTACTACTTAAGGCGCGCCTCACAAAAAAAAGTTGAGGTTGCGCGCGCAACCTGAAAAAATGAGATTTTGGGGTGCGCGCACGGCCTATGTACACCTAGATACCTACTTACAATAAGTATTATTTTCAAATGAAATCGATCGTTACTAGTAGGGGGGGGATCGTCATCCTGGCAGTGGCAACTATTCCAAGCACTCCCAATACTGAGATCCTGGACGTCCTCTCTTTCGTCTACCTGGAAGAAGTCATTATTTTCGGTCCCATACGATTGTCTCCTCCACAAAACAAGGACGACCGTAATCTTACAACGACACTGATGAAGCGTTTGCATGAAAAAAAGTCCAGCCCTCGACGCGTAAGTCCAAGCCCAAACGAGGATCTCCAAGGTTGGGTCTCAACACCAGAGTTTCTCCCATCTGTTCGCCCTGCACTCCAGGAGCGGCGCCAGTCACACCAGATTCGACGTAGCCTCCACCGACGCGGGCTTTTTACACAAACTTGCCCGGCCTACCCACGAGGCAGGGAACACCCTTTCGCGCACTTCATCGCCGAGGGATTTTTCAGTGAATCAGGGATGTCATGTGACGACTGACGACCTCAAATCAGCTCCATCCTCCGTCCAGGGAGAGCCGATTTCGTGACCAAGTTACAGTACTCGGCGAACAGGGTTCACTTTGGGATTTGCCTGTGAACCAGGGTATCCGTTTGTAGTGGCTGTTCTGAGCAGACCCTGCGGCGCAGCTGATTTAGCGTTCAATTTCATTTTGAACCACTCGGCTGTGGCCCGGTGGCATATCTCTGTCCCCTCGTGGCCAGCTTTGCACTCAATCTTGCAAATCCCAGTCGCCTTTCTGTAGATTTCCGAACCCCTGTAGGCCTGAATGCGCAGATGGGGCACTATGTCCATCCACTTTTTTTCTTCTTCTGTTGCGGGAGCCACATGCTCCGAAGCGTAATAAAAGTTCGCAAAGTACCCTAGCACCCAGTCACTATGCATGCAGTAGCCACTGAACGACCAAAAGAAGTGTGGATAAATTTAGGGCATCAAGCAATCTCGACAAGGAACACTTACGTTGTCCACGACGCAACGTCCCTGTATTTTTCAGTGCTGCTGTATTCATACATTAGTTCGACAAGGTTCATGCCATTCCTGAAATACCGCCTCTCCTTTACCCTATCTTCGTCCAACCGGTTGCAGATCTCTCTAAGGGAGTATTGCGATTCGTATTCGCCAATTGCGGGGCCAAAAGACGGACAATTCATTGGTCGAAAGAGGTTCTCCAGCGTACCGCGGCTCATGATCGATCCGTAGCCACCAAAAGGGGCTGAAAAATTGGCTTGGTTCGTTCCAATGCTGAATCGTATCAGGCAACCCGCGTGATATGAGGCCTCAGACGTGTTCCATCCCCCAAAGTTTGTCACGAAGTGCTCCATGTCATACCACGTATCGTCATCCATCACGAGGAGAAAGTCTGGCAGCACCTCCCTAGTTTCTATGTAGTGCTTGTAGACTTTCCTCAGTCCCGAGAGAGGTCGGACCTGGGCACACAACCACCCGATGGGATTCGCTTTCTTCCGCAACCACTCCATCCTCGCGTAATTAGCCTGCAGCATCAATTCGCGCCTCTTGGGGCGGCAAAATTTGACCACCCTCTCCATTTCGCTCCAACTCAGCTGTGTATGGCAGTCAGGATCGGCATCGTCGTGTTCTGTCGCATTGAAGATGTGGCGCACCGATGGGTGGGCGGCGAATGCGTCCCGCTGCGCGGCGAGGAGATCGGGGTTGGTGATGGACGATACGCTGAGAATGTCCACGGTGAACCGCCGCATCCGACTGGATGGTGTGGCGCGGAAGTCCCCAAGCGCGAGCGAGATTGGGGAGGTGAGATCGTCAAGTTTGACCGTGATCAGTGCATTGAATAATGTTGGCAGCGTCACGATCAAGGCAAGGAGCACAATCTGAACGACGAGACCCTTTTTACGCGGCATGGTTTTATTGATTTAGATTTTTTCGCCACACCCTTCCTCTGACGACGGAGTGGCCCACGCGGCGGGAAAAAAGATAGGCAAGGGGCAATGACGGGACGTAAAGGCAATAGAAGGCCGTCCGAGGGGCGCGGAGAGGTCACTGTGTAGTGAGCTGGGGAGAAAAAAAAAACTCGGCACTTCTTCAAACTTCCGGCACCTACCTAGGTAAGTACCTATCTAATTTTAATTTTACGTACTGGCCGTGCGCCCCCAAAAAGTGTGCCTGGGCGATTTTTGTACGTAGTACTTTTTTGTATGTATCCATGTTATTTTTATGAAAATGTAAGGGCCCCCCAAACACTTGTTATCTGCCCTGCAGCTCTCCCAAAGGACCAATGGTCCAATGTGAGGCTACAAACCTTCTTTGAATGCATCAAACTAAACGTTTTGGGTGTTGGTTGGGGTATCATAAGCCGGCTANGACCAACCCTCCAGCTACCCCACTGCAAAGCCGCCGCCTCCAACCGAAGGAGCCGGCCCTTTGCAACCCACAGCACCCCCGCTCGCCGCAGGACCCGAGACGGCCATGTCGGAAGCGATGACGCGCCGACGGCGAAATTCAAGGCGAATCAGCCGCGCTGGCGCTGCAGCCCCGTCGCCAGTGAGATGGTAGAGGGAGGGGAGGGCTCGGGAGGGAGCAACGACAGCCGCAACGTCCCCCAACGGGCAGCTGACGGCGACGGCCGTCCGGCGCCCAAATAAAACTGTTATTGCCCGTACATCGCGAAGTAGAAGCTTGCCCCCTGGCAGACGAAGTAGTTTCCGGACCGCCCGGGCATGGAGATGATCGCCCGACCCTTGGCTGCCGCCGGAGGAGGAGGCGTCTTGGCGCTCTCGCCTCCTCCAAACGCTGCGGTAGCACTATGGGAAATGGAGGGCTCAGCTTTAAATTTTAAAGCTGAGCCAGAGCTATCCAAAAAAATAAAAAAAGGTGAAAGCAAGGGATTGTCCGACTGTAAATTTGGTTGCAATCTTGCGTACGTTTTTGGTGGAGGGCAGTGTTTGTGTTGACGGCGGCAAGGATTGTTGGCAGTGATAACCGAATGAGATGATGATGGGCCCGAGGGGCGTAATTTGCGTTCTTGAATCCACCGGTGAAAGCCCCCGGAGCCTTTATTTAGCTAGGGTTTTGTCTGGTTGTGTCGAGTGGTTTGTACTGAATTCCTACGTTAATCCTACGGGCTTACTAACAAAAATGCATATTGCGCACGTTGATTTTGAATTCCCACGTAGGCTTGTACCAGGGTCTTGCAGGACCTACTGTAGGAATAAGTGGGGTGACATACCTACTAGTCTTGTCCCCACGCAAGAACCGTGCTAGCTTTTAGTGTGACAAGAAAAGGCACTTCGTGAGAAAGATAGTGTATTGATTCCTACCTTCCTCTACTAGTTCCTACACACGTGAAACTAGGACACAGAAAGAATAATTGGCTGAGATAATATTTTCGAGAAGAGAAAATAATATCTGAGGCCTGTGTGCATCAAGTAGATATGACATACCTGGGTGTGCTGGTCTCTGTCGACGAGCTTTGTTGGTGCTCGAGTTGTTGCTGTGTCAGCCCCCATCATACTCTTCGCGGAAGCGACGCTGCTCGAGTTGATGACGTCGTTCGTAGATGCCAAACTCTCCGCGGAGGCGACGTTGCTCGAGTTGCTGACGTTCTTCGCCGGCCACAAACTCTCCCCACAAACTCTCCCCAGTGGCGACGTTGCTCGAGCTGCTGCCATTGTTCGCCCGCATCAAACTCTTCGCGGCGGCGACGTTGCTCGAGCTGCTGACGATGTTCGCCGTTTCCAAACTCTCCGCGGAGGCGACGTTGCTCGAGCTGCGCTGACGTTGTTGGCCGTTGCCAAACTCTCCGCGGAGGCAACGTTGCCCGAGATACTGTCGTTGTCCGCCCGCATCAAAATCTCTGCGGAGGCGACGTTGGTGCTCGAGTCGCCGGCCACAAACTCTCCGCGGAGGCAACGTTGCTCGAGATGCTGACGTTGTCCGCCCGCATCAAAATCTCCGCGGAGGAGACGTTACTCGAGTTGCTGACGTTGTTCGCCGGCCACAAACTCTCCGCGGAGGGGACGTTGCTTGAGATGCTGACGTTGTCCGCCCGCATCAAACACTCCGCCGCGGAGGCGACGTTGCTCAAAAGATGCTGACGATGTTCGGTGTTTCCAAACTCTCCGCGGAGGTGACGTTGATCGAGATGCCGACGTTGTCGGTCGTTGCCAACCTCTCCGCGGCAGCGACGTTGCTCGAGTTGCTGACGTTGTTCGCTGTTGACAAACTCTCCGCGGAGGCGACGCAAGCTGCTGATGTTGCCCGCCTGCGGGCGGCATCAAACTCTCCTGTGGAGGCGACGTTGCTCGAGTTGCTGACTGACGTTGTCGCCCGTTGCCAAACTCTGCGGCAGAGAAGAAGTTGTTCGAGTTGCTGATGTTGTTGGCCGTTGCCAAATTCTCGCTTGGACTCACATCGTCCATCGACTTCTTCACCTTTCCTCGCCGCTCAGAAAATATTTTCTAGATGCGAAAAAAATTGTCAACGTCAACGCCTGCGTCGAACTCGTATTGAGGGTGGCCAAGGCCAAGACGCCAGAAAATCAGTTGGCACCCAGCCGAGTCTAGCCCCAAGATTGCCGACAAAACGAGCGGGCGCTGTTGGGTGGGGTGGGCTCGGGGCGAACGAGGCTTGGATGTTAAGTCGCTCAGCGAGGCGTAGGGCAATTGGCGTTGTGGGACTCTATGAATTATCAGAGGGTGGAGTGTGGAAAGAAATCTGTTAAGCACAATGTAGCAAATCTGTCAAAGTGACAGCTCTGGAACTCACCTTTGGCTGGGCGGCTGCTTGGAGGGCGGGTTTCACGACACATCATCCGCCTCCCGGCACCGGGATTGCATCCCCACGACGAGGCGGGCGCGTACATCCGCACGTCCTCGTACTCGGCGCGGGCGACGTCGTCGGCGAGTTGCAATTCGCTCGGCGTGCGGCGGATGTGGGTCTTGGGGAGCGGGATGGACGCGCTGAGGAGCGGCGGCTTGGTCGGGGCGTTGGGCGATTGGGAGTGATGCCGGACATCGTATGAGAACACAACATCCCGGCGCGCCTGCTGCCTCAAGCGGCCAGGGCCAGTCCTTCTATGCCCACCAGATCGCATAGAATAACGCCGCGGCATGCCGAGGAGTTTATGAGGCGTAGAATATTTCCCTGGCCGCCCAGGAGGCGGGCGAGGGCGGGGGAGGGCGCACGCCGGTGTTGCGTCGAAGATGAACACACACGAGCTACCGGGCTTCATCTCCCCGCGCCGACGGCGGAAAGCGGTGCAGGAAGGCTCGTCAAAGGCCCCCGCTTAGCACGGGGGCAGGGGGGCGCTCTGGGGGAGGGGGAGAAGGGCCTGGCCATGGCGCTGAGGGGGGCCGCCGCCGCGGGCTAGCTTGAGGTGGGAAGCGGCGAAGAAGTTGTGAGCGGCGAAAAGATATCCTACTATAGGACGCGCGTACCTATCTAGAAGAACAACGCCCCAAATTCGAGGTATATAGTGTGAAGGTGTCAAAGCTCACGGAATGAGGTGACACCGTACGTGAGCAACTTTCATTGTATGAGCCCATGTACACTGTATTGCGAAGCAACCTGTATTTGCAGCAACTGGGGTATGTATGAGTAGTTACTAACACCACCGAAAGGATTCCGCCCCTCGGGCCCCATCCCGAACGCCATTCGCTGCTTCGTTCCGGTCGGGAATAAGAAATGATAATATGGTGTAATACTAATTCAAATGTGCTCTTTCACGCTGTGTTGTCGGTTTTATCTCAAAATCGATTTTTTGCGGTCAAAATAGCATTTCATAATACCTACACTTGGGTACGTGGACATACCCACAACAAGTAAGAGATAAACAAAGGTCTAGCCATTTTAACCAAAGGGCTAACCCATCAAAAACAAAGGTCTAGCAATTTTAACCAAATGTCTGAAATTTCAAGCAAAGGTCTGGCCCAGCAACCAAAGGTCCAGCCCATCAAACAAAGTTTTAGCCGCTGGAGGCAAAGGCCCAGCAAGCAAAGGTCTAGCTAGGCAAACAAAGGTCCAGTCCGGCAAGCAAAGGTCTAGTCGCGCTGCTGTCTCTGTTGTACTGAGAAATGGTTCCCGTTCCGAAACCACCCGCCTCCATATGGCCGGGTGTACTTCATCCACCAGAAGCAGGACAACAAGGGACCGAGGATGATCGACCTCTGGTTGTGCGAAACGTGGGAAACCGAAGCGGCGCTTCCTGATTGTCGTTTGCCAACCAAGGACAATATGTCTGGGGCCCACCGTCCAGACAGAGAAAAGAGGTACTGTCTGTTTGCTATGAGATGAACACTTGGTCAGTCAATATTGGTCCGTTGGGGACGATCGATAAGGGTGATTCTGAAAGCTGAGAATCAGACAAATTCAGCGGTGTGTTGATTTCGGTCTGAAATCGAAGTTGTGTGGTTGAAAAACGCGAGGGATAGTACCGGTTTAACCCTACAAAGGGCTTATCAATTTGCCGGCGCGCCAAAAGTTTTCCCTACATACTGAGTTCCTACGTACGTAAGTACCAGTTCCTATGTACATACGCAGATGGTGTCTCAAATCCTCGAGATCTCAGATCGATCTCTCGCTCTTGCTGAAACCGTCTTTCTTAATGGGGGCCCTTAATGCGCTTCCCCAACCCATAAAATTATTTTCCAAAAGTATACCAATACCTAGCCAACTAGCAGGGCTGGGTATTGTAAAAAGAATGAAGGTCAAACTCCTCGTGGTTGCTGAGCACTAAGAGCCCCCATTTCACAATTTCACAAGTGCTCATTTCATAGCAAACAGACAGTAGAGCTTGATCCGAACGCACCGCGTTGTCTCAAGGACCTGTGCAAACTCATTACCGCACCCGATCAGGTAACGTACACCAATGGCACCCAGGTCTTCCGCGTCGACTTCCTATTTTCCGAGACGAGGTACGTGTACGTCCCTCTGGCGGTGATGGGGTTGCCATTCGAAAAAGACTGGGCTACGGGCCGCACCCCGCCGCCGAAAGTGCACCTAGAAATGGCCCAGGCAGCGGCAAATATGATTGGAGTCCACTTTGGCTTTGGCGACAAGACACGGCCCTGGGGGACGTTGTGACCCCGAACCGGAGCGCGCGGCGCCATTCTTGTGGGATAGTACGCTCGTCAGGTCTGCACAAGACCGCTCGTCAGGTCTGCACAAAACAACTTCAGTTACAAATACACATAAAGATGCGCATCATGAAATCCCTACGGCCGTATTGGATGGTGTGGTAGATATTGTACTTGTTCTCTCCTTGACGGTCCTCTCCACTGCTTATTATTTCTTTCACTTCGTTGGATCTGGAAGCAAATGGAGCCGCCGCTACAATACCTAATCGCATGCAAGCTGACCACCGCTACATATTATTGCATTCCCTTGCAATTGCACATCTTGATCCATATTGTGGGCCCGAGGGGCGTAATTTGCGTTCTTGAATCCACCGGTGAAAGCCCCCGGAGCCTTTATTTAGCTAGGGTTTTGTCTGGTTGTGTCGAGTGGTTTGTACTGAATTCCTACGTTAATCCTACGGGCTTACTAACAAAAATGCATATTGCGCACGTTGATTTTGAATTCCCACGTAGGCTTGTACCAGGGTCTTGCAGGACCTACTGTAGGAATAAGTGGGGTGACATACTAGTCTTGTCCCCACGCAAGAATCTTGCATGCTTCTAGTGTGACAAGAAAGTGCGGTTACGAGAAAGAACAAGTACTGATTCCTACGTCAAGGTACTAGTCCCTATCTAGTGCATTACAGACAGCGGAAAGAATTAGTTCCGAGAAAACATTTTTGAGTTTGGAAAAAAAATCGAGTGGCTCAGCTTCCGAAGAACGATTTTTCGATGGTATATTTTTCTTTTTTCAGAGTCGACCAAGACGCATTTGGGTTACGATAATGTCGGCGATACTGTTCCTGTTCACAAGTTGTGTTTATACAATTTCCACAACCGTCCCAATGGCTCCGTTGTAGAGACCGATCATTTCCGGAAGGTAATTGACAGTCTTGAGCGAGACACGCGCACCAACGCAAATTTCGGTCTGCTGGACGTACGTATTTCGGTCGAAGTGAGAAAGGATGGCTCGTCGGC
>JALLAP010000280.1:0-14824 GCA_036939355.1 Thalassiosira profunda | reverse complement strand
GGCGTGCCTCGTAGCCAGGAAGGGTGTTTGGCACGTCCCATCGTGCAGCTTCCCCATCGAAAAATGGCCAAAAATCACCCCAGCCGAGTCAAAACGGGCCGCCAAACGCAAACCTGAGCTGCTGACTGTAGCTAACTTACCTCAATATTGCTGTTTGTGTCCCCTGAACATTTGCCACTACTTTCGAGCATTTAAGGGTTGCTTATTTACACTTTGTTCCTATCTTCTTCGCTCCGGTCCATTTCCTATTGCTGGTCCAGAATGTCCTAGCTCTATGTCCATACTGCCAAGAAGCGGTCGGAGCTCATTGCCATTGTTGTCAACATTTTCATGCCAACTGTCTTTGTTTTCATTGCTCTGATTTGCTTGTTCGTTCCTGCCATCAGGGTAAGGCAGGGTGGGAACCAAACATTTTGAGTCAACAGAAGAGTGCGGAGCTCCCTTCCCGCCTTCTGAAGAGCTTCTTTGCTGGGTGCTGGGCTTTCTGCTTTTGTTGCGTTTGTTCCTTTGCTTCTCCAGGCTTGCGACGGTCAGGCCTCCCAGCACGAGAATTGCCCCCACGGCGTACCTCCAATTGCTCTCTTTCGGAAACAGCAGGAAGCTGAGAATCAGCGTCATGCCTTTGCGCGCCGTTCCAACAAATACGGCTGCAACCCCACCAAACTTCTTCACGACTGCCGTGTGCGCCGACACCGCAATGTGCGAAATGAGAATGTACGCGAGCATGCAGAGGAAGAATGTGTGTCTGAAGTCTCCCGAACCTGAAGATGAAGGTTGTATTTCTGTTGCGTCCATGTCGATGCCATCGGGAGCCGTTGCATTGGTTGCATCTCCCATCATCCCCACAAAATAATTCACTTCGTGCACCTTCGTTTTCCCCATCACAAAGTGAAACATTCCCAGCATATCGCCGCTCAAGAAGGCACTGCACGTTTGCACCACCAGCGTGTAGATGTTCGTAAAGAACATCACTTCGCTCTTGCTCGCATCGTACGTCCGGAACAACCTCTCCTGTGCATTGGGCAGCACCGCGTCCGCGAACACGCTCAACGTCACGAGGGTCAATCCGAACGGATGGAATTGCGGTTTGCTCAACGACCAATCGCCGGCCGCGAATGTGATCAAGCCGGCGCACACGGCCATGGCGCTCCCTATCTCGACGTAGGTGAATCGCTTTGCGTTCCCCATGACGTAGGCCAACACCATCGTGGGCAGCAATTTGCAACTCCGAAAGACCACCTTGGTCGGGAAGTTGATGTAGTTCAGGCTCCAGCTGCAAACAATGAAAGGTGAGACATTGCAATGCGACAACACATGCACCGACACCACTTTTTTGCATTCGACGCCTCACCTCGCCAAGCTCGAGCTCATCAACAAACACACCGTCAGCGGCGGGTACGCCTGCCACGGCGCCATGCGCTTCCTCCGCGCCTCTCCGTTGCCGATGAAGGGGATCGAGCTCCGTTCCAGCCCGCTGCACAGCGTGACCCCCAATACCTCCATCCAACCGAGCATAACCCCGTACTGGAAGCCCTCCGTATTGATCATCGATTCTTGCAGCACATTGTGGATTCCGAAGAAGAAGAACACACACAGTGCGAGAGTGATAAACTGCGCGGGGCGGGGGAGGGCGTCGATCTTGGCGGAGAGGAGGGTGCCGATGTTGGCGCCCCCGACGGCACCGCTGCCATTGTTGAGTGAGAGCGCGCCGCTGAGCGGGGCCGTTCGCTCCAGCGATTTGCTGGGCGTGGTCGGACACTCGGACTGGTCGTCTTCGGCGGCGGCCATGGTGGGAGTAAGCGCCCTGGGGGGCATGGTGCTGCACCAAAGGAGCACGGACAGCGCGGAGGACGGAGGAGGAGTTGGTGTGGTGGCGCTGCAATCCGTACGTAAGCTTTTCGGCTTACGTACGGTCTCCCCCCCCTCAATCCGAAAGCAAATCAACAACAACGCTCTTCACCACACCGACCATCGACCATGCTCCTCGAGGAGGCCCTCGCGGGCAAGTCGGCCGCGCCCGGCACCCCCCAACAGTCGCTCTCCCCCCACGACGAGGCCCTCGCCGTCCTGTCCTTCGTGAGAGACGAGCTGCCCGCGGGGGGAACCGCGGCGGAACGGCGCTTCGTCACTCTGTTTCCCTTGATTGTCAACCGGGTGTTTGGCGAAATTAATGCGGAGATTCCCCCGGAGCCACTGTCCCCGGGCAGGTCGCCCACCCCGGGAGCGTCGCCCAGCGTGACATCCCCGGGAGGGTCGCAGTATTCCGACCCCGTGAATAATGCCGCGGAGGAGAAGAAGGATTATCGCCACGTCGAGGGGGGTTGGCTCAGCCTGACTTCGACCCCCACATCGCAGCCGCGCGGCACCCCCGGCGGCGCGGGGAGCCCCATCCACAGCCCCCTCCGCGCCTCGGGATCCAGCTCGGCCCGCGCGTCGCTGGAAAACGACCCCGTCGTCCGCCTCCTGCGGGCGCCGCGCAAGCGGGACGCGGGCGGCGGCAATTTCTACGCCCCCACGCTGCTGGACGCGCTGTCGGCCGAGTCGGTGCACCGCCCCTCGGTTCGGTTCAAGCTCCCCCTGGCGGGATTGGAGGAGGCGGCCCAGCCGTTGGTCGACGACTGGAAGGCGTGCTTTTGGGGGGAGTTCGAGGGGGAGGCCGCGAAGGTCGCGAATGCCAGTGCGTCGCGGGGGGGATTCGGCGTGCCCGCGGCCCAAAGCCAGGCGGGGGACGACAAAACCGACGGCAAGCCCTCCGGGAACAGTGGCAAGGAAAACGCCACGCGAATCCTGCTCAAGTTGCTGGCGGGGGGACCGAAGGACCAGGTGCAGCTGCGGTCGCACTTCCAGCAGCTTTACCAGCAGAAGCACCGCTCGCAGGGGCAGCACAGCTTTGGCACCTTTGGATCGCCCTCGCGCGCGCCGTTTGCCTCTCCCATGAGAACCACTGCGGCCAAATCCACCGGCAAGGTGGACGGGCCGAGCCTCGAATTGACGCTGCTCGAGTATTACCTCTTCCTCTTCGTGCGCTTTCCATTGGCAAATGTGGCGTGGCCGCTGCAGTTGGAGGACCAGAAGCGGCGCCAGCGGCAGTACGGAGGGCGGCCGACGTCGCCCTACGGCCAGAGGGTCTACTCGAACCTCTTCTCGAGCTACCTGAATTACTACCTGGGGCAGGGGCGGGCGTACGCCACGGGCCGGCTGGGGGTGGGTGCAGATTGCTTTGATGGACTCGCTTTGGCTCCTGCGGCATCGGCAGCTGCGCCATCCAACTCGGCCACATCGCTGGATCGGACCTCGGAGCTGTTTTTGCGCCTCATCCTTGAGTTTTGGGTGGAGGGGCAGAATGTCGCTCCTACCATGTCTGCTGCCATCGCGCAGTATCGCCGTCTCCGCTCGGGCACTTCGGCCTCCCAGACTGCCGCCCAGCCATCGTTGAGCGACTCAATGGAGCTGTCCCAGCCCAAGGCGGCGTTTGTATCGCCAGTGTCGCAGGTCCAGGTCGGCGTGCTCAACTTGGTCCGGCACTTGGTCTCCGACAAGAGCACGCGGGAGCTGGTGCAGGGCGTTTCGGGGAGCTTGCAACAGAGGCAGCGGGAGGACAGGGGAGGCGCGGGCACGCCACCCTTGGTCAGCGACCCTGGCGCCGGGGCAACGTCTCAAACAACCGCCAGCACTGGCAGCATCCAAGCGGTTCCATGGTGCCTCCCGCCGGCCATGACGGCCGCTCAGCCATCAGTTTTCAACTACATCCGACTGGGCCTCGCCTGCGGCCGCATCCACGACCGGTCCTCTGTCTTCCACCGGGCCTTGGAAGCCTGGCTCGTCTGGCTGGAGCCCTGGAACTACGTCATGAAGAGAAGGCCTGTCGTGACCCGCTCTTCCAGCAATGCCGGAAGTGGCGCTGGAGCCGGTGCCCGGGGGGCAGGCGAGTTTCTACGCAATGCCGCCTCTACCGTGACGTCACACAGTCGCATGGAGTACTACCCCGCTTATGTTCAGCCCAAGCCGGCTTCTCCCAGCAAATATTCCGCGCAATGGGAGGCATACGTGTTGTCCAACGTGCACTTTTACACCGTGCCGCTGGCCATCTTCTTGAAGCGTGCGCGAGAGTTGGACTTTTCAGGGAACACCGAGTTCCCGCGCTCGTTGGCGCTGGTTCAGCGTGTCATGCGCATCTACTCGAAGGCCGTCGTGAATGTCTTGAACGGTGTGCTGAATCGGCGCGCGGATGCTCTCAGTACGTCGTTGTTTGACAGGCATGCTAAGAACATGTGCGCTTTCTGCCCGCCAAGCAGCTGGAAGCTGTCCGAATGCCAGGTTGACGCCACCAATCTACTGGAAGAGGTGTTTGGGCAACACCAAAAGCGCAAGGCCGCAATGGACTTCTTCGATCGCATGGAAGCCAAGATTTCGGCCATTGGGAGTGGCAAGGTTGGTGGCGAGGAGGCAACTCTTGAGGCTCTCCTATCTCAGGTGCGCTATTTGGTCAACCTTCCTCTGGATTAGAAAGTGTTGCCTGAAGAGCCGAGGGCGGCGCGGGGCGGATTGTGGCGTCTGCTGGATTTCGGTGCCACAGAAAGTGGTGCAGGCACTGCTGCATCATTCCCCGACCGTGGACCAGACGGCAAGCTCACCGATTTGGGGCGACAGCAACTCAACGCGGGTCTGTGCAAATGCAACCCACTCGATGTGCACTACATTGGTGATCCGATGCTTTCGCGGGTCAAGAGTTACGAAATCCCCATTCTGGTGGAGCTGGCCATCCTCGCATCCAACTACTTGAATGCCAAGCTCGGTCTGGTGGCGCCAACCACAGAGGAAGAGGCCAGTGGCGACTCGGAAGACGATGTGGTGATGAAGCGCTACAGGGAGATGGAGCGGTACCAAAAGGTTGGATTCAGAGTGAACCTGCGGTTCTTGGCAGATTCACGCAACATCATTTTCGGTGCCATTGTCTGGTGGATGCTTCGCACTGTTGGCGGCGTCTTCAGGGGCTAATGAGTAAACTGACTACATCTTACCTACCTCCAGCTTCTGATATTAAATAGCACAGAGGGAGAAACGAGATCGCACATTGCCTCGTGCTCTCGGAGAAGAGTGGGAACAATGGTTTGCAAACACTCTGAGCAACCACGTCCCCGATCTCGCCTGCATTCCTGCAACCTACAATCGAAACACCGAGTGGCACCGCACGAACACCAACTCACTGCCCTGGTATCGTCGTCCTCAGCGCACGCAGCGCAAGCTACCTTGCCACAGCCTTTCTCTTCACAGAAAACCATATTGTCCTCGCAGGAAGTGCATATTTCCTCACTGTAGCAATAATGGCACTCTTTCTCTGACTGACAGTTGTCGGAGCAGTAATCTTCGTCGCAGACCGAACTTCGCAGGGCATTATCGTAAGAATTCATGGACAGTTGATGCATGGGCTCCTTTCATTCTCACTCACCAGCGTTTCATCCGTGATGGCTTGCACCCAGAACAAAATGATATCTCCTGACCGTACATGCAAAGGCTACAATAGGTTACCTCGCAACAGTCTGCGCAGAACATTTTCTCACAGCCGAAACATGTCTCGATTGGAGAATGGCCGTCGTACACACGGCACTCGACCTTCAGGCAACTGTAGCAGACGCAGTCTTGAACACCACACATGCCTTCCCCTGATCGCATCCAGGGGTACTGATCCGTTGCTTGGCTGATGCTCCGGCAAGGCGCTGTTCGACTACGGGTTCTTTCGTCCCAGGTCAAGCCCTCGCATGTCATCTGACGGCTATCCAAATAATTCCCATACCTCGCAAAAAAGTTGTTCATCTCCCCAGTAAGCTCATCCCTCCATTGTTTGGGTAGCTGGATGTGCATCAAAGAGCTGCCATTCTGTCTGATAATGCTGTCCAGAATGCGAATCACGGTCCCCTCATCGAGGGCCAATTCGCCCTCGTCAATTGCCGGGCTTTCGTGCAGACCGACCAGACTGAGATCTATCCGTTTTAACACTGTTGATCCGCTCAAGGGCTGTAGCCCTAGGCTGTTGATGCCAAAGCAGTGGGTCAATTTGAGCGACCGGAGCGTGTGCTTCGCATCCATCAGCACAAGCATCCCGCCTAAATCGGCATCGCTCAATCTGACACGAAGGCTCTTCGGCACGTCCTCGAATTCCAGCTCCTCCCACATGCGGGCGTCACCAGATATTTCGTCGTGTCCCATGATGGCCCTGCTGGCCGACGACGGGGGGCGTCGCCAATTCGATTCGAGCCACGACGATGGACTCGCCGTCATTGCTACCGCAAAAAGCGCTCTTGTCGTGGGCGTCAGATACGTCGCCACCTCCGCCATCACGGAATCGGGGAGATCACCCAGCTGCGCAGGCGCATTTGGGGAGAACCGTTGCTTCTTGTGGGAGTTCATCGTGGCGAGTAGGAGGGGCGTCGGAGGAGGAAAGGAGTCGGGGGGGGAGTGGAGAAGAAGTGGGGGGGGGGGGTAAGGTAGGCGTAGAAAACTATCGTACGTAAGGTGTCCAATTGAGCAGTGAGGAGAGAGAGGAAAGAGAGGAATGCAGCAAAGGACCGGTCTGGAGCATCAATTGACCGTGAAGATTGCATCCTCACTTCATTGCAGTTTAGCTCATAGCGTCGTTCAAGCTCTCCACTGCGCCCCCAACATCGTCCGCCTTCGTCACCGCCCCAATCACCGCAGCACAGTCCGCCCCGGCCTCCCGCACTCTCCTCGCCACATCTGCATCTCCGATCCCTCCAATCGCCACCAGCGGTACCTCCGGCGGAATCAGTTTTCTCCACTGTCGCACCGTCTCCAATCCCTGCGGGTCGAACTTGACGTCCTTGCTCGCCGTGGCGAACACCGGACCGAGGCTGATGTAACTCGGCCGCACCCCCAACGCCGCGGCTAACTCGGAATACGAATGCGTCGATACGCCGAAGGCTAGACCCGCCTCGCGGATGGCGTCGAGTCCACCGTCGTCGGCGCAGGAGGCCATGTCCTCCTGGCCCAAGTGGATGCCGAAGCATTCTCCGGCTTCTATCGCAGCCCTCCAGTAGTCGTTGATCCACAACCGGACTCCGTTCGATTTGCACAGTGTTTGGGCGTGCTTGATGCGGTCGAGGATTGTTGCGTAGTCCGAGGTATCCTTGAATCTCAACTGAATGTCCGTAATGCCGGGGGTAGCGACCAGCCGTTCGAACTCGACGGTGTCCACGATGGGCAATATTCGACCCAGTGTGACATCCGAAGACGATGATGTTTTGGCACTCTGGTAGGATTGCATCGGTATGAATGCCGGAGTCGACGCCGAGTTTGCTTCCAATGCAATCGTCGGAAAGTTTCTGTACGAACTGGGAAAGCCCGTGTGCACCACCGGACCTGGGCCCTTGCCCAGCTGCACGCCCTTTGCAATGCCCGCGTTCACATACGCTTTGGCGATGCAGCATGCATCCACGAGATGCATCGAGCTGAGGGCTCCCACCTTCTCCCCGCCCGCTTTATTCTCGCGCCCGCGTTGTCCCATGGCCCAGGCGGTGGCAATCGAGGAAGACAGAGTGCACCCCGTCCCGTGCGTGTGGACGGTATCGTACCGATCGCTCCGCAGCCACACTCCTCTCGAACCATCGCACAATCGTGGCCGATCCTTTACGGGCTTGCTCCCTTCGCACATCTCCTTCGACAAAAGCAAATAATCCTGCGCATAGCCCACCGAGACATTGTCCTCGCCCGCCGCCGCCGGAGCCTCCACGCCCTGTTCCTCCAACAGCGAGTGCCCTCCCTTGATCAACACCGATCCGGGCCCCATGGCCAGGATTTCTTTGGCGCCCTCCTCGACATCCGCGGGGCTTTGCAATTTCCGTCCCAAGAGCTCCTCCGCCTCAAACTTGTTGGGCGTCACGCAATCCGCATACGGGAACACCTTTTCTATCATCGCCGTCTTGGCCCCGTCATCGATCAGCTTGTGGCCCGAGGTGGAGATCATCACGGGATCCACGACCACCAGCGGCGCGTCTCTTCCACTATTGGACTCTTTGAGCTTTTGCAGCCACCCTCCCACTTCGGTTGCCAGTTCATGGGTGCCCAACATCCCTACTTTGACCGCTCGCGGGTACAAATCTCCCTCGAGCGTCGACAGCTGCTCTCTCAGAAACGCGACAGGAGGGGAGTGGGTGGACATCACCCCGCAGGAGTTTTGGGCCGTCAGACACGTAATGGCGGAGCAGCCGTGGCATGTGCCGCCCGAGAGGGTGTGGATGGCCTTGAGGTCGGCCTGGACGCCGGCCCCGCCGCCCGAGTCGGAGCCGGCGATTGTGAAGACGATTGATGGGGCCGTGGGGGGCATATTGTTGGGGTCGGACGGAGCTGCAAATGCGGAGACTGGTGGAAAGGAGAGGGCGAGCAGGGCGAGCAGGGCAATTGACGAGCGGAGGAGATGGAGGGTCTGGGCGGCGGCTGCCATCGTTGATGGGCGCGGCGGAGGGGAGGAGGCGAGGCGCTTGTTAGGATACCCCGGGTGGCGAGGTGATGTGATGTTTTTCTGCCGCAATTTTTTGTGGCTGCGAGAGCTCGCCCTCGCTGTTCGTCCGCTCGTCGTCCCATAACTCCCAACACAACTTGATGCACACCTCGGCGAGTTGCAGCGTCCCCTCCTTCACATCATGGCCGGCCTGCAGCCCCTCCGGCACCACCTCCGGCAGCACGCCTCCCGGCTGCGCGCCTCGCCAGTCCTGCTCGTCTCCTCCGCGCCCCCGCCCGCCGTCTCCACCGCGGTGGCGGGGACCAAATCCCCCTCCGCCATCGCCCCAGACGCGGAGGCGCGCCAGGCCCAGCACGCCCAACTCAAATTGCAGCAGCAGCAGACCGACCCGCGGGTCCGCGCCTTCGTCGAGCGGAACGCCCAGTCGCTCGCGTCGGAGTTCAATCTGAGGACGGTGCCGTGCGCCATTCATGCGGCCTTTCCTACGGTGCAAAGCGTGGAGGAGGCGGTGGCCCTGGCGAAACGCGCGGGGCTGAAGGAGGGCAGCTTCGGGAGCGGCGACGGAACGATCGTCGGGATTGGATCGGGCGCCGCGATGGATCTGGCCAAGGCGGTGGCCGACACGCTCTTTGGGGACGTGGCCCCGTCGGGCGATGATGATATGTCAGAGGTGCGTGGTTCGTTGGTGCTCGCTCCGTGCACGGTGGGAGGGATGTGGGCGGCCTCCTCCAATGCGCCATCGTTGTTGCTAGATACCAAGGAGGAGATGCTGTTGCCTCACTTGCCGCCGGCGTGGGATGGCGGAACCGCCGGACTGGCCCGGACGGGGACCATCGTGGCGCGGGATCCGCCGGGACAGCTCGCCCTGCCCCCGCTGTACACGCCATTTGCACCCACACGGTCAGGACATCCGATGGCGCCGTCGGAGGCCCACGTGGCGGGCGCCATGCTCGCGATCGTACTGGACGCCGCGCGCTCGTTGGATTCCGCACCGGGAACGGACGGGAACAACACAGCACCTGCCAGGGAAGACCTTACCGAGAGGATGACGACGGTGGCCGCGGGGTGCGCGGCAGTGTTGGAGTGCGCGGCGGGGGAAGGGGAGGCAACTGATGGGAGGGGAAGATTGACTGCCGACGAGCCAACGTCGGACGATCTTAAGCGAAAGCGCGTCTCGGATTGGCTGTCGATGCAGCTCCCATCGGGAAGATTGGCTGACGACGAGCCAACGTTGGATTGGCTGATGATGCAGCTATCGTCGATCGTGGTGCAGGCGCCCATAGCTGCTGCCGGTACCGTTCCACAGAAGCTGGCGAATGTGCTGCTGCCGTCGCACTTCCCGCAGTGCCATTTGATCACATATCTGGCATGCATTCTTCCGGGGCTGTGCGAAGTCGTGTCCACCCATCAGTCCTCGAGAGATGGTGCATCGGTGACGGAACAGGTGATAAACGAAATATTGCAGGAAGGCGTCGTCGCAAATGACTCTTCGCTGTCGTCGTGGGCTTCGCGAGTATCGGCAGACGCAGGGATACCGTCGATGGCCAGCTTGGCGTATGGCACTCCCGACGTGACTGCGTTGGTGGGCTCGGTCGAGTCTTACGAGACGCTGGTTGCAAGCACAAGCGGAGGCTTGGCGAGCAGCAGTGTCCAAGAAGACAGGTTCATCGAGGCTGTGCTGCAAAGCAGTTTGAACAGGTGACCACCGTGATAGTTCGGGCAGTGAAGGACGGACTCCGTAGAAGCCCGTTGGCAAAGACCAACAATCCGGCCGGATCTAAACCAAACTCATCCTATGCCCCATTTTCACCAGCTCACGAACATACCGTTTCATCTCAAAGGGGGTGCTCAGAGTTAAAGCCAAAAGTCGTACCCCGGTAAGGGCTTGGGCGCGGCTTGTCAGACAACAGGTCTGAGAAAACACTCCTCATCGCGAATTGAACTTTACCGACTTCGCACTTCTGCGAGGTCGGGGAAGCATCAAAACACACTGGCCTCACGCACGCGAGCGCGAGCTCCGCGACGTCCGAAAGCGGATGGTAACTTTTCCGGCAGCGCGTTTTCAAGGCAACCTCTCTTAGCCGAGCTCAAAGTAAAAGGAGAGTCGATCGACAGATCTAACATATCATCTACTCATAGCAGCTGTGCAGCTTTAGGTTATGCTTTGCTCTTCGCAGCAGTATTCTGCAGCGGCCTCTCCCGACACGAAACCGGTCGACCAGCAATTCATGAAGTTGAACCCGCCAGTGACTCCGTCGACATCAAGCACCTCTCCGCACAAGAACAGTCCTGGCCGCTTTTTGCTCATCATCGTCGACATTTGCACCTCCTTCAAATGCACTCCGCCCGCCGTGACGAACTCCTCTTTGAAGGTACTTTTTGATGTCACGTGCAGCGGGAATGCAGATATGTTGGTTGCAAGCGATCGGATCATGGTTTTGGATGCATCTCCCCACGTCGTCTCCGGCGAGATCCCAGAGTGTTGTACTAGTGCAGACCACAACCGCTTCGGCATTACTGGCAGACTCTTTGGGGAATCTGCAGACGCTTCACCTTGAAGCGCTTTCATGAACAACGGGCATCCAGTTGCCACTCGGCGCTTGGGTACCTTTCGCGTCATTTCCCAGAGGGCGTCCATCATCACACCCTCTCCACTCCCACCCTTTGATGCGTGTTCATCCTCCCACTTTGGGCAGAAGTGAATATTTACGTCGCATTTGTAGCCAACCGCGTTGAACTCTCGCGCGGCAAACGCCGACAAGCGCAGGGCGGCAGGGCCAGAAACTCCGTGATGCGTAACGAGCAGCGGACCTTCCTGCACGATCGTAGGTGCCTTCTTTCTCCTCTTTTTCTTCTTTTTTGCAGTACCGTCCGCTTCAGCTGGCTTCGATAATGGAGGCGTATCAGCAGATGGCGACGCCATCTCATCAGTCACCGTCAATGTCAGGCGAGCCATTGGTACTGAGACTCCCGCAAGCCCATGGAATGCGCCTCCATCCTTCACAAGATCTTTTGCATCCAAAGTGAACAGCGATGGCACCGTCTTGACGATTGTGTGCCCAAGAGATCGAGCGATCTCGTGCCCGATAGGGAACGAACCGGTTGCGAGAATCAATGCATCGAAATGCTCGGCCTTCTTCTCCTTTTCGCTGGAATCCGGCGATTTCGCCAGTGTATGCACGACGAAGCTTCCTTCGCCGTCTGCTTCCCGCCACTCGACACCTTCAACCTTTTCTTTCATTTGAACCTCCACCCCCGCTTTGATGGCAGCCCGCGAAATCGTATCGATGATCGTCTGCGAGTTGTCAGTGGTTGGAAACATGCGGCCATCAGATTCTGTTTTGAGCGTCACTCCTCTTGATGTAAACCACTCATAGGCATCGTCGGGCGTGAAGCGTGTTGTGTACATGCCACGCAGTTCTTTGTTTCCTCTCGGGTACGACGACAGTATCTGCGGCAGCGGCTTTGATACATCGTGCATCACGTTGCACCTCCCGCCTCCACTTATTCTGACCTTTGCCATTGTCTTTTGCGTGGCCTCGAACACAACCACGTCGCATCCACCTTGCGATGCATACCGTTGCGCTGCATCGGCGGCCGCAGTGGCGGCAAACATGCCGCTGGCTCCTCCTCCGATGATGCCTATGCGACGCCGCCGCTGGCCAGAGGGTGGCGTTGTCGACATCGAAAGATGACGAGTTATCTGCAATGAGTGCAAATGCTTCATTCGGACGTGAAAGCTAAGAGCCATCATTTGCAGTGCGAGGAGGTTCATCGTGAGAGGAGAAAAGGGTCGGCGGGTGATGGCCAAAGCACCGTCCCTCTAGCGCCGAGCCGGGCGTGGTGTAGGGTGATGGGCGCGGGCGGGCGGGCGGGGGCGGCAGATTTGTGGCTCTGCTGGTGTTGGAGGGGAGAGGGAGGGATGGAGAGGCACTTATCGTAGAGGGTGTCTATGGTATTTCCGCGCTCGCCCGCCCGCCCACCGCCACTCCACACTCCACACCACCTCGCCCAACAAGCTAGGGACGCGGCAGCCCTACATGCACCCATCCTCTGCAGCCATCGACGCCTGCTACTCGCAGGGCCTTTACTTCGATCTGCCTTCCTTCGCGTCCCGCAGTTAATGATCAGCGCTGAGTGAAAGCATCCCGTGCCTTCCATCTCAGAGGCAGCGATAAATCCCGGCTCCTGAAATCTTGGCAATAGACCTCATGTAGCATTGTGAATCTCATTGATACTTTGCAGTGCTTGGCTCTTCACAACTCTGATCTCACAAAAGACAAGCGCCTATTGTTCCTCCGTTCAACCAACCAATTTCGTATCAGCACGATCACTAATCGGCAAAGCGGCAGCATGAAGAAAAGGCCAGCGTAAAATCGTAGCACATTCATCAGCTTCAACACAAGAATGGATGCCAACGCCATCAACGATCCATTGCTAGATCTTGCCGCAGTCAGCTCCAACAAACCGCCCGGCGCCATTGCATTCTGGATCCATATGACGCCTACAAAATTGAGGAGTCCCAGTAACGCGCACTGGCCGAATTGCTCCCGTGACAGCTCCGTGAGGACGTGCGGTTGTTCGTAGATATAGTCTGGTATCCCACCTGATGCATTTTCAGATGAGCCAAAGTCGGTGCCTTCGTCTCTGTACAAGATGGACGACAGTGGTCTGCTGCCACTGAACGCCGGTGGCGCAAACTTGGAGCCGCCAAGAGTGACCAACCGTTGGCAGTCCATTTCCGAGACGATCTCGGGGAAACAAAATCTGGCATCCAGGCCTGAACTGGCCTCATCGCTATCCACCGGTCTTCCATTGAAGTACGTGACTATTCGCAAAGTCTCACGGATAGCCGGCGGATCTTCCGCGGATGCAGGTGGATTGTCCACATAGGGCAACAAATCGCGGAGGGACACGCCGTTTCCCTCCGATGTGGTTGATAACGTCATGACAATGTAGGCACGAAACTTCCACTTCTCCAGCTCTTTGGGTGGCGGCATACCGCTGCTGCCGTTAGGTGCATCACTAGGCCCAAAGAGAAACTCGACCGCAATCGAGAGCAGTCCTCTCTGCTGCTCGGCCGAGTTGAACGACGAACCCCGTTGACTGGGCGGCTGCGCGCTCTGATCGTTGCCCTCGCCCCACGTCCCCTCTCGCATCATGGCGATCCCGTCCATACCCCCATCGTACCCTCCCCAGCCTCTGGTGCGCCGTACCCGCGCCCATCGTCGCCTCATCCCCCCCACACGGAACCAAAAGAAGGGGTGCATCGGGTTCCCGCAGCACAAGCTCAGCATAAAAGCCAAGTCCCCAGCCACTTCCCGCATGAACGGATCCTGATTGCCATCCACCGCCGAGCCGCAGATGGCGTACAACCAGAGGATTTGGCGCAGCTGAAAGAAGAGGTACCGGAGCCGGTGCATCAGAGGGTGGTTGCGGTGTCCTCCGCCCCCGTGGCCACCGCG
This sequence comes from Thalassiosira profunda, assembly GCA_036939355.1. Lineage (NCBI taxonomy): Eukaryota > Bacillariophyta > Thalassiosirophyceae > Thalassiosirales > Thalassiosiraceae > Thalassiosira > Thalassiosira profunda. The sequence continues at coordinate 883 of JALLAP010000280.1, read as the reverse complement.
GGCAAGAGCGATGACCGCAGCCACGAGGAGACAGATCCCGGCGATGATCAGAACGGCCAGGCTGATGATGAGCCCAAACGCCGTGAAGACTTTGACGGCCTTGACGACTCCCACTGTCAGAGCGTGGAGCCGCTGCTTCCACTCTGCACTGCGCCTGAATCGTTTTGCCCTCGCCGCAAAGTCTTCCGGGAAACTGAACACCATTGTCGTCGTTGCGGCCGCTGCCTTGTCACCATCAGCTCCGGGCATTTCCACCCGCTCAAAGACAAAGCTGGCCCCATCCTCCCCGCCCCCCACCGCGGCCAGCAGCCCGCACAGCTCCTTCGTGGCGTCCTCCACGCTCAGCCCCAGCTCGGACGCGAGGAGGGCCGGGCGGACGGTCCGTCGCCCCTCGTCGGTTTGGGGAACACGCCGGACTATCGAGAGGATGCGCTCGTCGAGCGGTGTGCCCTCAGCGGCGTCCGAGGAGAGGGCGGCGCGCTCGTCGTCCGAGTCATCGATGCCAACCTCGAGGGAGGCAGCCATTGTTGCGTTGTGCGTTGGTCGAGCTCCGCGCCTCATTCACCTCGGCTCAATTGCAATTGACCCCGTCCCGCCCAGCCGCCGCTGATGCCTCCCTATGAGCCGCCGGGGGAGAGCTAGCGGCGCCGCGCAACACCCCTTGTGCTCAAGCTTGCTTGCTTTGCTTCTGTCCGGTTGCCGCCCGCTGTTTGTGTCCGGATCTGTCCAAAGCCCTCCATTTTCTGACGGGCCTGACAAAAGTCGACCGTGATCAGCTCAAGTGAGCGTGATCTGCCAAACCACTGCAAAGGTAGTACGATTTGCAAGCTACAAAGATAGTACACCGTGGTGGCCGCAGTCGCCCCCGACACCGCCTGCTCGC
>JALLAP010000279.1:0-14771 GCA_036939355.1 Thalassiosira profunda | reverse complement strand
TCTCATCCAAGGACATCGCGCCGCACATCTTCTCAGGGGTTGGTTCGACATCCTCGCGGTGGTACACTACGTGATCTCCTTTGAGTCCGTCGACGGCGGGCTCGACGACCACCGTTTGTCCATCCGGCATGAAGATTTCCATCAACATTCCTTCAGCCGTGATCGAAGCAGCGACGGCACTGCCCTCCACTCCCATAACTCGGCCTCGGTACGTATTCGCTTCGCCCAGAGTCGACTCCGTCAACTCGCCATCGTCGCCCTGCACCAAAACCTTAAAGCCCTTCCCGCGCACGCTGTGTGGCTCGAGCTCGACGTCCAGTTCTTCATCGCCGTCGACGATTTTCATGCGGCACGACGAGCGGGGATTGCACGGCACATTCGCGGCGTCGATGTTTTGGACCCCGGCCTGGAGGAGGCCCTTGCTTTTGAGGACCGCGGGTGGCGCCGCGCGGTCCTGGGGATGGAAGAGGTTGGGCGGCCGGCCTTTGGCATGCGCGCCGGCGATCTGGACGAGGAGGCCGAAGAGGGGATGAGGATACCGCGTCATTTGCAAATGAATCCAAACGATAACTTTATGTGCATAAGATGTGCTCACCCCGTTCGGATCTACGCCCGCCGCGGCGATCAAGGTGATCAAGTTTGCCTTCATGATTCACTTGCGCTGCTTTGTGGGCGCCGCTCGTCCGCTTCTCGCAACGGCATGCTTCGAGTTGGTGGGCGGGGCGGGAGGCGAGCACCAAAAGGCCGGTCCCCAACTTTTTCGTCGAGAATTGGCTGGAAATTGGCGCTTCTACTGAGGAATCAGCATCAGACCCAGCCTGCCTCCTCTCTCCTTGGCTGACGGGCAAAGAGCTGCAAAGCCGCCCCTCTCCGCGGTGAAGCCGCCCCTCTCTCGAAGACTGTATGCCGCGTGTGGCGGAGGCCACTTCGGCATTCGTCGATCGTGTCTACGATCGATGACACGCTGGACAGCTGGACATGCTCGGATGGCACGCAGGCCACTCCTCTACCATATCTCTGACGACGTCTGTTGGTGACAATCGAAGAGAGATCTCAACGAACCTTTGGCTGACAGTAGATCTGAGTCTCTGACTAGGAAATAAACCATAGCTACTACAATGCCCTTCATAGAACACAATCAAACTGCTCCGAGCACCTTCGCATAATTTTCGTGTATGCTCGGCATCGGGCCGTCTATTCGTTCGAGCCGCTTCCGTGCCCTCCGTTTCGATCCGTAGTATCTCCAAACAGTCAACACGTTGTGGGCCACCGCCAAGATGCCCGTGAACCAATCCAAATGCTTGGTCACCCTCGACGGTACCCCGAAATCCACGTTCAAAACGTACACAAACATGGCCTCCAACACGAGGCCCATCAGCACCACAAAGTACTCGTTGAGCAAGCGTTGTATCCGGATTTCGTAGCCGACGCTGGGAAGGTGCCCGTCCAGAGTCATGCGCATTCCCATGGCGACGAATGCGATGTTCAGTGTGATCAACGCCCGATAAAAGAATTCGCTGTCCTTGAACGTCAACACCGACACGGCCACGATGTTCATCAACGCCAACAAAGGGACGATGTTGTGGTCGTAGTAGCCGCTCTCCCGGAGCACGTTCAGCGACACCTTCAGACACTCCTCGCGGGACTTTTCCGCGTGACTGTCGAACGCTCCGTGATCGAGGGGGCAGAACTGAAAGTCCAATCCACGGTCCTTGTTGAACGAAAAGCCCGGCAGCCGCGCCTGGTCCACGATGAGGCCGTACGGGACGCGGGTGCAGCTCTGCGCGTCGTCCTTCGTCGCCAACGCCAGCTTCCACAGCCGGCGATCCCACTGCTTCCCCTTGCTCCGGTGCGATAATATCCCCAATTTGAGAGACAGGTCATGAGCATCGTGGGGGAATTGGTCCACCCGCAAATCCTCCTGGATCAGCGTCGCCCGGTACATGCAACTCCATCTCATTAGCCGGGTCGATTCCCGCAGCATGTCCACCTCCGCATTCCCGATGGTCTCGAACGTCGAGCAGTTCAGTATGGCCAGCGGCGGGACGTCGATGACTCGCTGCGGCACGTCCTTCAGCTCCTGCAGAAAGGCTTTGTTGCGGCTGTGCATTTTCCACACGTTTACGGATCCGGCCGAGGTCATGGAGCAGGCGTCGTCGTAGCACAGGTACTCCCCGTTGGCGTCCTGCTCCGCGATGTCGTTCCAAAATAGCGTCACTCTGAAGGTCATCGGCACCGAAGCTGTAACGACATCTGCATATCATATGAATGGACATTAGATGTGTGTGAATTGCAATGCGATAAGCCCCGACTCCCACCCTCAATAAGATAGCACTCACCCAACACGCCAATGTTCCACACGATCACCTGAAATCGAATCGTCTGCGCGTCCCTCGGATACTGATTGTTGTCCAGCGACGACGACGCCCCGTAATCGCTCTCCCTCCGATTTGACCCACTGAGTAGCGGCCGCCGCGAGGCAAATTCGATGGAATTGACCGACGACGTTCGGTGGAGGCTGACCGCGCTCAAATTGGACGAGCTGAGGTTGCTCCCCTTGCTCGACCGGCTGCGCATCATGCCCGGGGACGGAGGGCTCGGCGAAGAGACGCCGCCGCCATCTCTGCTAGTTTTGCCGCCACCACCGCCGCTGGATTGCAGCTTGGCGAGGTTCTGGTGGATGGAGAGCTGCCGCTCGAGGAAGTAGGTTTGGGCTTGGATCGAGCCCATCGTGCACGCGCTTGAGAGTGATGGAGGGTGGGTGCACTTGATGTGCACCGATTGCAAATTGCAATGCACCGACGCTATCTAGGCATTATCAGGCCCCTGCGAGCCCCTGCGTTTGCTCAAGCCGCCGCGACGACGCTAGGCCGTGCAATAATGGAGGGTCGGGCAGGGCGGAGAACATGGCGCATCGTCGCATCCCTACCAACCTTGCCGGAAGTTGGCGGAAGCTGTTTACCTACATACTACGTTTGTACGTAGTACGAGCCCCTCCTCGCACGCAGCCGCGTCCACACCTCCCCGGCCGGCAGCGGTCCAACACTCACCTCATCCCCGGCCGCGTCCTTCAAACAGTCGGGGTGGGTGCGCGACGGCGGCGCAGCGGTAGCGGCGGCAGACCGGCGAGCTACCCCTCGATTTTTGGTCTCTTTTGAAACGCATGGATTCAACGATGGAAGAGGAGTGGACCGACTACGACGGTGGCGTGGTGCAGGAATGGCATCGGGGCGCCAGCCGGATCCGGGTGGCGTCGGGCGTGACAGTGATTCCAGAAGGAGCCTTCGAGGACTGCGTCGATTTGAGGGCCGTGGATCTGTGCAATGTCGGAACCATCTCGACGGATGCGTTCCGTGGTTGCTATTCGCTGGAGCGGGTTGTTTGGTCCGACGCTGCGTTTGCAGTTGAAATAGGACGTTGCGCATTTTACGAGTGCACGACCTTGGGAGAGATTGATCTCAGCAACGTGGTAAAGATTGGACGGTTGGCATTCTATCTTTGCGATGCACTGACAAGCGTGAGGATCCCGTCAGCTGTCACGCATATTGAATGGGGGGCATTTGAAAGTTGCACGGGTTTGATAGAAGTGACGCTCGGCGAGGGGACACAAATCATTGAGGGGAGAGCATTTTTGGGTTGCAGGGCTTTGGAGCGCATCGCAATCCCATCGTCTGTCATGGAAATTGGTGTTTATACATTTTGCAATTGCAGCAGTTTGGAAGAAGTGCGGCTGAATGAGGGGTTGCAGAGTATTGGCAATGGGGCGTTCCAAAAATGTGCATCGTTGCTCCGAATCAGAATCCCATCGACAACGGTGGAAGTCGCAAAGTTTGCATTTGAGGGTTGCAATCAGATGATGTACGCAGAACTGCAGGAGGGGCTTCAGACGATCGAGTGGAGAATGTTCAAGAGTTGCCGTTCGTTGGAGCGCATTACTATCCCTTCATCTGTCAAATCGATCGGCAGCAGTGCATTTGAGAATTGCTGCAGTCTGTCAGAGGTGACTCTGTGCGAGGGGATCCATTGCATCGATTCTGATGCATTCGACAGCTGTGCCTCTTTGGAACATATCAACATTCCTCCCGTGGCCTTGGTGATTGACATTCTGAACAGCAGCTGCCAGTTGATGAAAAACGAAGTGCATATCGGACAAGTCGGACGGGGGAGGAAACTGGTCATAACCAAGTGGATGCAGTACAGGAGCCCAAGCCAGCTTGAACTGGCCGAGGCAAAGGCGAACGAATTCCTAGGTCGCCGTCGGCAGCCAGTAGGACAGAAAATCACATTGATCAGAGAATGGTTCGCCTACTACGATCGGTTGGACGTGACGACGATGCTCGAGCTCGCTATTTGGAGATGTAACATGGACGGCAACGAGCAGGATGCCGAGGCGAGATTGGCAAGTCGCCAAAACTGCGGCAATGACATGAACGTTATCATTCCGGCAGTCTTGCCGTTTTTGGATGTGTAGATTCACGGCCAATTGAGTTCTACTTTATTTACACAACTTGCACATGATACGGCGGCGCAGAGGCCGAGGGACGACTTCCCCGTTTGGCAGTCGAGGTCGGAGGTGTTGGCTCAAAGCTCAAAGTTGGGGCGCTTCTTTGTGTCAGAGTTGCAAAGGTATCTTTCAAAGCGATCTTTTTCAAGCTGACACCTTCCTCAGCGCGCCTGCGGCTGCACCTTTCCTCCGCCGAGGCTGCTCATGCCATTCCTCGAGCTCCCATTCCTCTCGACCACCTTACTGGAAACGATGAAAGCCACTGGCCCGCTCTCCGCCCTCCTCGCCGCCGCCCCGGCCGGCGCCTTTGTCCTCCCGTCTTCGCCCTCCTCGATCCGATGCACCGACGCCCGCCCATCAGCATCGTCCCTCGCCGCCCTCGACCCCGAGGGCATATTCTCCAGCGACCTCTTCGAGGACGACGAGGACATGGTCCCGGTCGCCGAGGCGTACATTCACGCCAAGTACAAGGCGGTTGCCTCGTCGCACGGCCACGACGTGGCGACGACGGACGATGTGAAAGAGGTTTTGCATTCGATCTTGCCGCCCGTGACGCCGGCAGCGTTGGCGAAGGAGGAGGAAGCCATTTTGCAGGATTTGCTCGGCCACGCCAAGAATACTCCGGAGGCGATCGACGAGGACGATTTCGTCAAGAGCATCTTCAAGAACAGCTACTGGAAGGAGGCCGGGGACATTGTCGTGAAAGAATTGATTTACTTTGATTCGCTGCATAGCTACTATTCAACGGGCAAGCCGTTGCTGAACAACGACCTGTACGACGAACTGCACGAAAATCTCACGTGGGAGGGAAGTTCGGTTGCCACCATGTCGGCGCGGGAGGCCCAATTCGTGAGCGCCGTGGCGGCCAGCAAACGAGGGGAGCCGCTGATGAACGATGCGGAGTACAAAGAATTGAAGGCCGAGCTGAAACGGGAGGGGAGCTGGGTGGTCAATCGGAAGGAGGATTCGCTGGAGCGATTGGGGTTGAACACCTTCATGGGATACTTGCATCGATCGATGGTGGCGTAGAGACGGCGAGGGACGTCCTTGTTCGGAAAGAAACAGGAAGTATCGCGGCTTAACGTTTGCAACCAGCTATCGTCAGATGTCGCCGCATTCCCGGCAGTGTTTAGGAAATGGAAATGCTATTGCAATCAACTGCTGTTCCCACGATGTGCCTACTCGCTTCGTTTGCAGACAAGAGTTGAGATGCATTGGTTGCCGGCCGAGAATCCTACCCCTCCAAAAACGGCAAGACAGCAGGAATGATGATATTCATGTCGCCGCCGCAGTTTCGACGCCTTGCCTTTCTTGCTTCGGCATCCCGCTCGCTGTCATCCATGTTGCATCTCCAAATGGCAAGCTCGAGCAGCGTCGCCACGTCCAACCGATAGAAGTAGGCGAACCACTCTCGGATGCACTGAATTGTCTCTTCCTCTGTCTGCTGTTGACGGCTAAGGATTTCGTTCACCTTTGCCTCGGCCTGTTCAAGCTTGCTTGGGCTCCTGTACTGCAACCATCTGGAGACGACAAGCGTCCTCCCGTAAGTAGAAGGCATTGTTGCTCTCATCGACTGGCAGCTGCGGCCCCAAACGTCAATCACAAAGGCCACGGGAGGAATGTTGATGTTTTCCAGAGAGGGACAGGAACCGAACGCTCCGGGTTCTATAACAAGAACCCCCTCACGCAGAGTCACCTCCGCAAGATTCCTACAATTCCGGAATGCCTCTTTGTCAACAGACTTGACAGATGAGGGGATAGCGATGCGTTCCAATAAATGGCAGTCCCGAAATGCACAAACTTCGATCTGAAGTAAATCATCGTGAAGCACCGCGGACCCTAGCCGATAGCAACGATCAAATGCGTGCTCTTCAACTTTCAGCGTAGATGAGGGAATACTGATGTGGGACAGCGAATGGCAATCTTGAAACGCATGCCCCTCAATACGCCGCGGTCCTCCATTCAACTGCACATGACTTAACCGGGAGCAAGAAGCAAATGCCCCAAGTTCCATGTAGGTGACAGACGTTGGAATAGTGATCTGAACCAAAGCTCCGCAATTGGAGAATGCTTGCCTTCCAACGCGTTGTATCCCCTCACCGAGCTCCACTTCTGTCAACTTCTTGCAACAATAGAATGCAGACCCTTCCACCTCGACGACAGATGACGGGATGGCCACGCGCTTCAGTGAAACGCAGTCAAAGAATGCTCCCTCTCCAATCTTTGTTGTGTTACTGATATCGATTTCCTCCAATTTCGCGCAGTGCCGAAATGCTTGCTTGCCAATCTCAACTGTGGATGCAGTGGTCCAAATAACGCGTTCAAGGGAGCGGCAATTCTGGAATGAACTATCCGAGATGGCGGCGATATTGCTCAGATCCACAACCCTCAAGCTGGTGCAGTCATCGAAGGCTCTTTCTGGAATCACAGCAACGTCCGACGCCACCCGTATCCGGCTGGCGCTGCGGTGCCATTCCTGCACCGCGCCACCATCATAGTCGGTCCACTCCTCTTCCTCCTCCATCCTCTGATTCTCCATCCTCTCGCTCATACTATTATTTTCGTCTGCGCCCGCCCTGTGCCCCCCGTCGCACACTTCCGCCGCCGTCGCACACCTCGGGCCTCTCGCCAGCCCGGCCTCCAGCTCGGATAGAGGAGACGTGTTGAAGTGGCTGGCTGCGACCGCGGAGAGGGGAGAGGGAGAGCGAGGGGGAGAAGGGGGCAAGTAGGTAAGTACGACGTACAAACACTGTGTAGCTGAAACGCAAGCTAAGCAAAAGTTCTTGAGTCTTGATTTGAGTTGAGTCAACGCCTCATTTCCTCGCCCTCGCCCCCGCCCGCGGCTCCACGCCCCCTCCCATCACCCCTGCGCCCTCCCACCTCCTCCGCCACGCCCAATCAGATGATCGAATACTACCGGGGTCCCTACGGGGCCAACCTCCTCTTCCGGTGGCACGGCTCGGCCCTCGCCAAGGCCTTTCTTCCGGGTTTGCTCTCCGTCGCCATTTACCTGATTTTGTTCTACGCCGCCCCCGCCGCCGCGCGGGAGGACGAGTACCTCAACCACCCGTACGCGGTGGGCGTCCTCGTCAGCAGCGTCAGCTTTTTGATTATCTTCCGGGCCAATTACGGATATCAGAGGTACTGGGAGGCGTGCGGCGCGGTCCACAAATTGACGAGCAAGTGGATGGACGCCACGGCCTTTTGCGGGGTGTTCCACTTGCAGAGCGAGCTTTATGGGGGGATGCGCCCCCCGAGCTTCTTTGATCACGACGATTTGAACCAGCTACATTTGACGCGGGACCGGGAGGGCGAGGCGTCGTACAAGCATGGCGCGCCGGGGGCGGGGTTGGAGGGTCCGTCAAACAGGAGCCCGGGGGGAGGACCGCAGGACGAGGCCGCGGAGGGGGGCGCGCGCCGGGCCACGGTGGAAAGCCTCCGGTCGCACGACAGCGACGAGAACGTGTCGAGATCGTTGCGGCGGAGGCGGTACGTCAAATCCATCAACGAAACGAGGGACACGCGGGGCTACAGCCGGACCGAGAGCGACGCGGCCGCGGAACTGTGCGACGAGAAGCATTTGTTGGGCCCGCCGCGATTGGACGGGGGGTGGGGACTGCTCTATCCGAACGAGATCAATGGCAAGTGCACCGCCACCTACTGCGATATTTCGGAGGCCGGGAAGCAGAGACGACCGATGCCGGACGGGAGGGGATTCGCGTCCACGGTCGGGGGGAGGACGCCCAGCTTGTTCTTGCAGGAGTTGGCCCACCTTTCTTCGCTATTGTGCGCCGTGGCGCTGACCACCCTGCGCAACGATCTCGACTACGTGGAATCGCCATTGGATGTCTATATTCCGGGCCAGCCGTGGCCCGTGGTCGATCCCGTTAAACTTCCAAAAGAGACGAAGCGCCGGGCCTACCAGCACCGCAGATTTCGGCGCAACCTGCGCTATTTGCTGGGGATGGACCAGACCAAAAAGAGCCGGACCATTTACAACGCCGCCCGGCCCATGCTCGTGCTGGGGGGCGTGAGCGACAACGAGATTGCCTTTCTGCAGCGGGCCAGGGGACCGTACGCCAAGACGCAATTGGTGTGGGGGTGGCTGTCCGATTTTATCATTCGGGAGCATTTGGCCGGAAGTTTGGGCAAGGTGGGACCGCCCATCGTCAGCCGCATCGTGCAATTCCTGAGCGATGGAATATTGCACTACAACCACGCCCGGAAGATCATGTTCACGCCGTTTCCGTTCCCGCACGCGCAACTCTCGGCGTTTTTTGTCTTGACGATGGTCCTCGCCATCCCGTTCCTGATGGACCAGTACGCGAACGAGCCGTGGCTGGGGGCCACATTGAGCTTTCTGACCGTCACGTGTTTGAGCGGCTTGCACGAGGTGGCGCGCGAGTTGGAGAATCCGTTCCGGAATGCGCCGAACGACGTCCCGTTGTGCACGCTGCTGGCGTTTTACAATGAGGCGCTGGTGACCATGTTTGCGGGGCATCATCCCGATGCGTATTGGGAGGGGGCGGACGTGCTGCGGAAGAAGGGAAAGGAGAAGAAGGTATTGACGAGTGCGGCGGATGCGGGGGAGGTCGGAGAGAATGGCACGAAGGACGACGATGACGGCAGCCCGCCGCTCATCCCGGAGCTGCCGGAAGAAGAGAGGAACGGGCAGCGGAGGCCGGCCACAGCGTCTTCGGCACCGCCGCAGTCAACGGTCGACGATTCACAGCTGTCGTTGAAGGAATTGCGGGAGATGGTTGACAGCCAGGCGAGCAAGATTCGGGAGCTGCAGGAACGGGTGGGACGGGGGCGGCCGATGACGGCGCCGTCGTAGCAATGTTTGGATGGCAGTATGTTAGAGGGCAGTGCTTAGGAAACGCTATTGCAATCATCTTTGATATTCCCACGATGTCTACGTGCTTTTTTAGAAAGCTCATTTGCATCTCGAGGACTCTACCCCTCCAAAAACGGCAAGTCGGCTAGAATGATGACATTCATAATTATCATTGCCGCAGTTTCGACGGCTGGCCTTCCTTGCCTCTGCATCCTGCTCGTTGCAATCCTGTTGCACCTCCAATTGCAAATTCGAGCATCGACGTCACGTCGCTCACAAATATTCCAAGACTCCCGGGATGATAATATTCATGTCGTTGCCGCAGCCTCTGCGTTTCCTTTGCCGAGCTTCAACCTCCAATCGCTGCCTTTTTGCGCCACGAAAGATGCAGGACGCGACCGACGCCAGGATTCCCCCCGCCGTGGCCTGCTCGTTGCCATCCATGTTGACTCTCCAAATTGCAAGTTCGAGCATCGTCGTCACATCCAACCAATCCAAGTAGGCAAACCACTCTCGGATCAATGTGATTTTCTGACCCTCCGGTTGCTGACGGCGACTTAGGATTTCGTTCACCTTTGCTGCGGCCTGTTCGATTTGGTGTGGACTCCTGTACTGCATCCACTTCGAGACGACTAGAGTCCTCCCGTTAGTAGCAGGCATTGTTGATCTCGTTAGCCGGAAGCTAAAACGTTCCATGTCAATCACCAAGGCAACAGGAGGAATGCTGATACGTGCCAAAGAGGTACAGCCGGAAAAAGCTCCAGTGTCAATGAAATGAAGCCCCTCATGTAGAATCACCTCCGTCAGACCCCTACACCTCTGAAACGCGTAGCTTCCAATCGACGTGGTAGAGGAGGGGATGTTGATCCGTTCCAACGAGGTGCATGAGAAAAATGCCCCTCTGTCAATCATCTTAAGCCCCTCCCAAAGCACCACATCACCTAACCGAGGGCAATACTGAAATGCATAACGTCCGACTTCCACCGTAGACGAAGGTATTTTGATGCTCTGCAGCGATCACAACCTTGGAATGCACTCCCCCCAATCGTCTGTAGCCCCTCACTCAATTCCAATTCTGCCAAACGCGTGCATTCACGAAATGCCTCAGCTCCAATGTCGGTGACTGATGGCGGAATAGTGACTCGAACCAAAGCCCTGCAACGGTAGAATGCTTCCCTTCCAATGCGATGTATCCCATCGCCAAGCTTCACTTCCGCCAATTTAATGCAATCTTCAAATACAGACTCTCCAACTTCGTCAACTGATGAAGGGATGTTTACCCTTGTCAATGCCGCACAATCCGCGAATGCACCCAATCCAATGTTTATGGCGTTGCCAAGATCGATCTCCATCAATCTGCTGCAGCCGCAAAATGCATAACCGCCTATCTCAACTGCAGATGCGCTGGTCCAAATAACGCGCTGCAGGTAAGTGCAATCCTGGAATGCACAACTCGAGATAGTGGTGACATTGCTCAGATCCACCGCCCTCAATTCTTGACACCCCAAGAAGGCCTCTTCTGGTATTGCAGCGACGGCGGACGCCACACGTATCCGGCTGGCATCCCAGTGCCATTCCTGCACCTCGCCACCGTCGTATCCGGTCCACTCCTCCTCCATCTGATCAATTATTTTTGTATTTCAGTCTTATTCGTCCACAGCCACCGCCGTCGCACACTTCAGGCCTATCGCTAACCCGGCGAATGGGGCCAATGGCCAATGGAGCGGACGCTTGTGCGCCGCCGGAGCAGGCGAGAGTTGTGCGTGGTTGTGCCGGAAGGGGCGCTGCAGTCGGACATACAATACGACGTACAAACCGCCGTATGTAGCTACCGTCCACGTCCACGTGCGTGCCGTGCCGTGCCGTGCACGGTGCACCTCGAGAGACCTCGAGCGCAGCCCACGCTGGCCTCGTGCCATGGGAGCGGGCGGCGGTCCTCGGCAGCAGGCAGCCCGCGATCTCGCGAGGAGGGGCGCGACCGCCGCCTCGAGCGCGAGCGCACTCGTCGCTTTTCACCACACGGCCAAAACGCTACTCCCCCTCCTCGCGCTGGTCGGCCTCGTCGCCACCCAAAAGTGGGGCCGTGCGCTGCTGCAAGAGGACGCGGCGGACGTGTGGGCGCGCTCGGCGTTGGGCTCGGAGTCAGATGCTGGTATCACTACAAACGGGGCGAGATTTGACAATGCACGGAGACGAAATGGCAATGCACAGAGAAGAAGCAATGGCGATGGTGCCCCAGCTTTGCAAAATCGGACAATCCACAATCCGAGCGCGGCGGCCGCCTTCCCCATCCACCTTTTGGACCCGTCGGCGAGCACCGCGGCGGTGGTGTCGTCGTGGGAAACCCTCGCTTCAAATTGGGATCGACACACGACGTTCGAGCACCTCGCAAAAATACTCCCCTGCCGGCCCTCCCCCCAACCCACCGCATCGCAATCGTCCTCCACTGCGCTCCCAAAATGGGAAGCCTGACGCTGCGGACTGCCTGCCGCGACACGTTGGAAAGCACATGCGGCGTCGATCCCGAGGACAGGGTCGATCCGCGAGGGTACAGCAATTCCGTCGAGCTGGCCAATCTCGTCCGGACGTGCAACGCAACCCACCACTTTTGCCAGCGGCGGGGATTGCTCAGGGAAAGCACGCCCCCAATAGAAGGCGTGATGTTTCTGCATCTGTACCCGTTCCGGAAGTACGACGAGTGGACGGCCAGCGCGTTGAAGCAGCCGTACGATCGAAAAGGCGAGCGGGGGTGCAAAGAATTGCGGACGCTGATGGATAGCTGCGAGGACAAACACGGCGAGCTGTCTTTTTTTAAGTATCCGAAGGCGCAGATGAGCGAGGCCTTGCCGCTTGCGGTGCAACGAATCCAAGAGAGGAAGGAAAGGCACCATGTTTTGCTGTATCCGTTCCGAGAAATTCACAATTTATTGCAATTGTTGAGCGAAGAGTATCGAATACCGATGATGGCGGGCGCGAACGGGACGGAGCACGCGGACCGACCGCGGAACGGGACGTGCGACGCGGCGATATTGGGGAGGTTTCACGAGTGCTTTACAGCGGGGCTGACGAAATTGCCCTGATGTTCGGGGGAACGCCGCTGATCAGACACATGATATGCACAGACGATGCAAGCAAAGCTAATTCAGACATTATTTTATGACACGCAGCAGACAGGACAGCATCAGACAATGGGGCGCTCCTCAGGGCTTGAAGAAGTCCGCGTACTTCCGGTAGAAGTCCTTGAAATCGGCGTTGGAAACGGTGAGCGTATCCTCGCAGGCCGAGTACGGCTGCAACTCCTTGATGGGCGACTCTGGCTGATCCATACGATGGAGGATCCACTCGGCCTCCTTCACGCCGCTCAGAATTGCTCCCCAAGTGAAGCCCCACATATTGAGGCAGTTCCCGGCGCCAGCCTTGTGCAAGTTGCCCTGGGGCATCAGGTACTTCTCGAAGTCGGCATACGTCTTGTCCTTTTTCCAGATTTCCCAGCCGCCGCCAATGTGGGGATTGTTCTGCCAGTCGGACTTCACGGCGTCGTAAGTGATACCAGAAGTGTCCCAGTCAGGAACAAGCTTCTTGAGGTCTTGGATCACAACGTCCACATCGATCGTGCCGGCTCCGCCCATATCCTCCTGCTGCTTCTCATCCACAACACCTAGCAAGATGTTGCTCTCTGGAAAAATCTTGTTGTAATTGAAGAAAGCTGTGCTAGCTCCACCCTCCAACTCGTTGGTGACCACGATCCAATCAGATTCATCCCAAAACGTATCCGAGAACTTGATCCAGACCTTTTCGACCTGTGTGTCGTAAGATATGAGCTAGCATATCTGGCTATTGCAAGGTCAGATTGGATGGCACGCACGTACCTTGTTTTGCTCGATCGGGTGGTCGTCAAGATTGTCAAGACCAGGAGTGAAGCTGATCACATCATTCCTGATGATGTTGATGGGGACAGCCGAAATGACGTACTCAGACTTGAACTCTTGCTCGCATCCCCCAACCTCTGCAGTTACAGTGGCTTCCTCTCCATCAAAATCTGCGATGCTTGTGACCTTGGTTTCGGGGTGGACTGACTCTGAATCGAGCTTTGCAACCAGGCCGTTCACAACGCTGGTAGATCCTCCCTCCTGTCCGTACTGGATGAATAGTTCCGTGCCAAAAATATCGTACGAGTCCTCGGGGAAGGCGGCCCGGGAGATTTCGTCCAAGCGGAGTGCGTTCTCAATTTCGCCCGCAAACACATGCGATATGGCCGCCTTGAGCGGAGTGTCACTCTCCCACTTCCAAGGAAAGCACTCTTTGAGGGTATCCTCGGCGGATTTGTCCGGTGTCTCGATGCCCTCCAACCATTCGTCGAACCAAGCATTGCCGCTCTTGTCGAGGCACTCTTTCACGCTCTTCTGCATAGTGGTGATGAGGTCCTGGACGAGGGCGTCGTCGATCAGATCGCCGGTCTCATTGTACGTGGCCCAGTCGCGTTCATCGTAATCGTAGATTTCGAGGCCGAAGCCGTCAAAGAGCCGCCAGATGGGATTGGCTCGCCAGGCTCCGGTCGTCTTGCCATACATGAACTGCGCACCCTCCTCGGCACGGAAGCTATCGAAGGCTGCTGGACTGCCAGCGGCGGGCGTCAAATCGGAGGCCATGGTGGAGCGCAGCCGGCCTCCCCAGGTGTCGCTCGACTCGAGGAGGTTGTAGGATTTTCCCGCCTTGTCGAGGACGAGGGCGGCGTAGATGCCGGCCAGGCCGCCACCGACGATGGTGACATCGGCCTCTTTGGGAGATCCGCACGGATCGGCGACGCCGGTCGAGACGAGGCCGGCGGCGAGGATGGACGTCAGGGAAAGGAAGCGCATCATGTACACAAGATGTGTCGGCACAAAGAATGGGGCCGATCGATAGAAGCTCTGCGTTGTCGAGCTCGGCGGGCGGCTGTGGCTGAATGAGGTTGAGAACTCCGGCCGACGCGGGCCACTCTTTCCTTCAATATCTTTCCGAGGGCGCAAGTTGCAACTGCCCACATCAAAAATGCATATGCAGGATTGCAGCTAGACGGTACAAGTACCTAGAAGTACCTAATTGATACCACCTAGCTCCCTCAGCTCGCAATCGCAAAGTGAGAGCCGGTCTCTCACTCTCCTCTGTCGCTCAGCACGGCGACAAACCTTCATACTGGCATCGCTTTGAAGTATCGTACTTATGTAGATACTCTTGTCAGATTCACGAACCGCTTTTCTAACCTACAATGCTGCTCTACAAAATTGCCTTTCCCCCCATACATTTCTCAGGCCTCATCCTCCGCCTCACCCCGCTTCTTCTTCAGTTTCTTCGTCCTCTGCGTCTCTTTCGCCCCGTCCTCGTCGCCTTCCTCCTTCATCTTCTCCTCGCGCGCCTTCTCTCGCTTCATCTTCTTCTTCTTGTGATGCC
>JALLAP010000278.1:0-15427 GCA_036939355.1 Thalassiosira profunda | reverse complement strand
TCCCACTCATCGCAGTCCTCGTACTATCAGCAGTACCCAAATCAGCCTCCACAGCCAGGCATGCAACAGTACCAACTCGTCATGGGGCCAGATGGACAGTATTCATATGTTATGATGAACCAACCTCAGATGGCCGGCCATCCTTATGGGCAGATGAACCAAATGGGACAGATGGTGCTCGATCCTCGCCTTCAGCAAATGTACGCGGTTGATCAGCAGTACATGGGGCCCAATCAGCACCATCCACAGCAATACCAAATTCACGCGATGCCAGGCTATGGGATGCCAGATCCCAATCAGCCTCCCACGCAGTTCGTCCGGATGCCTTCGGGCGACGTCAACTCCAGCAGCCTTTCTAGTGGCAGCCACCCAGCGAAAGCGTCGAGGACTCACTCGTACGGCAGGAGCAGTGGAAGCATAGGCAGCGGTTCGTCGGGAAATGGCTCTGGTGGACATCCAGATGATCCCAACAACCTGTCGCTCAATATCGAGAACGTGCGCACAGGCAGAGACCGCCGATCCTCGTTGATGGTGAGAAACATACCCAACAAATACACTCAGAAAATGCTGCTCGACGAGTTCGCCGCGGCCGGCCACGGTCCCACGAAGATGGACTTCTTCTATTTGCCGATCGACTTCAAGAACAAGTGCAACCGAGGCTACGCGTTCGTCAATTTCGTCGACTACAAGGACATCTGCACCTTCTTCGACGAGTACAACGGCACGAGCTGGAAGCGGTTCAACAGCGACAAGATCTGCGACATCACCTACGCCAGGATCCAGGGCAAGGCGGCGATGTTGAAGCGATTTGAGAATTCAGCCTTGATGGAAAAGGACGACGAGTACAGGCCTAAGGTGTTCGTCAGCCACGGCGAGAGGAAGGGGGAGGTCGAGGTGATGCCGGGCTATGGCACGGGCAGGGCTAGCGGGACATTTCAGTAGGATTGGGTTCCATTTCTGTTAGCCTTATGTATGAGTCTCACTATCGAGCAAGGCTGGAATATTCTTGTCGTTCGCCTCTGCTCTTGGACATCACTTGCAGGCAGTCTCCAAAACTGAATCTTTCGGCAGCTTCAGACCCCCACCGTTGATGGAAAAGTATCGTTCTGCATCTTCGCCAATGTCTCTTGAAAGTCAGTCATATCCGACATGATGGACCTGTGGGAAGAGGCAGTCAGCGTTTGGTTGAGCGAGGGTCGATACAAGAAGCGCGAGGAAAACAGCACATGAAACTCACATGTTCCCAAACGACATCCTCGACCCGTCGTCCTTGTCGTCCAGCCGGAGATCCATCGACAGCTGGCTTCCCCTGAGGCCTCCCATCCCTCCGTTCGAGGGTCCATCGCACCCCTTCGTCTGGACGCTGAGCGTCGTCCCGACCGCCTGAGACGTTCCCCCTTGCTGATACTGTTTCTTCTTCCTCAGCCCGCCCCCGCTACCCCTCCCGTGATCCATGGTCTTGATCTCGACCGTCTGGCCGGGGAGGAAGGCAAAATCCTTCAGGCCCATCTTTCCGGACCCGGTCGACAGTCGTCGGAGGTACTGCTTGGCNGGGGAGGAAGGCGAAATCCTTCAGGCCCATCTTTCCGGACCCGGTCGACAGTCGTCGGAGGTACTGCTTGGCAGCGTCTGGATTCTTCCTCGCGTCGTCCTCGATGATGTCGTTGATGGAGTTGCCGATGCTCATCATGTCGAGGGTGTCGACGCTGCGGAACGTGCCGCGGATGTCCGTATCGCCCATGGAATCCCCGGACTGGAATGTGTTCCGCCCTGTGGGGAGGTCCATGTCGTCCACCGAGCGGCGTCGGCCGCGCTTGGTCCCCTTTCCGTCCTCGAGGTTGGTCGGCACCTGGATGCACTGGATGGTGGTGCCCATCATTCCGCCGCTGTTGCTCATCATGCCGCCGCCATTGCCATAGGCGTTCGAGCTCAGGTTCCCGGCGTGCTGGGTGTTCTTCGACATCATGGAGTTGTTACGGCCGCCGAGGTCGTCGTTGTGGGAGAGGAACTGTTGCAGCGAGGCCTGGTACTCCTCGATGGTAAAGTCCTTGCCATTGCTACTGCTGCCGGCGTTGTTCCTGCCGATGGAGTACGCCTGTTCGGGCATGTTGTTGCTGTTCGCCATGCCACCCTGATTGCCACCCCCTCCCGCGTCGCCTCCCTGGCGCAGCATGCGCAGCCGGGCCATGTNTCGCCATGCCACCCTGGTTGCCACCCCCTCCCGCGTCGCCTCCCTGGCGCAGCATGCGCAGCCGGGCCATGTAGTCCTTCGCAGCGTCGGGATTGGGGTTCGACTGCACTTGGTTCGGCATCCCACCTCCATAAGTGTTGTCCATGCCGCCTTGCATCATCATATTCATCTGATTCATTTGGCCCTGCATCGACATTTGATTCATCCCCATGCCTTGCATACCATTCATCCCCATGCCTTGCTGGTTCATCATCATTTGCTGCTGGTCCATGAACCCGCCGCTGCCGCCCATCATCATGTTCAGCTCACGCTGCTTCTGCATGAGCTGCTCGTACTCGCGCATGACGTTCTCCTCGCCCATGTATGCCTTGGGAGCGTTGGGGTTCTCCTTGTTTTGCCGGCCGTCATTCGCGGATCCGCGACGGCTGCCGTTGCTCTGATTCAGCGGCATTTGCTGCTGCTCGCCAGTGTAGCCCCCGCCCGCCAGCCCTCCCCCGGACATGAGCTGCTGCTGCCGTTGCTGCAATAGGCGCTGGATCTCGGCCTCGATGAGGTCGTCCTCGGTGCTCCCCGACGGCGCCTGCATCCCGAACGGCTCCTGGCCCATGTTGGATCCTCCCATGCCTCCCATCATGCCTCCCTGCTGCATGTGGCTCTGCTGGGCGTGCCCCATCCGAATCATCTCGTGCTGCTGCTGGATCGTCAGATCGTTCTGCGCCTTGACCAGCGCCGCCTTGTTCATGAGCGTGGCATAATCTTCCGGGCACGCCTCCCCACTCGCCGTGACGGTCTTGACGAGCGCCGCCACGGCCTCGTTGGCGGCCCCGTTCCGCTCGCGCAGGCACTGGGAGGCCTTCTCGCGGGCCTTCTTGTCGCCCACGTCGTACCACAAGACCGACTTGTCGTTGTTGGAGGCGGGGTAGGCGGGAGTTCGCTTGGTGCCGTCGACCTTGGCCAGGAAGCGACCGGGAGGGTCCATGGAGCGCCATTCCCGGACGACGTCCCGGGCCACCCCCGGCTTGTCGCTCTTGTTGGCGGCGAGGTAGCGCAGTTTGTGGGCAGCCACAAGCTTGCGGAACTTGATGTTGCCCGAGTGGGCGTTCGTGCCCCCTCCCCGGCCGCACAAGATATCGTTGGGCCCGGGGTTGGCAATGTTGGTGGTAAGGTAGTTCATTGTTGCGGTGGTGGACATAATGGTTTGGGATCGTATCCTTGAAAGCTCAGTGTTGGCGTTTCAGTTCCTCTTTGNTTGCGGTGGTGGACATAATGGTTTGGGATCGTATCCTTGAAAGCTCAGTGTTGGCGTTTCAGTTCCTCTTTGGTTCTAGAGGGAAGATGCTTTGGAGCTGAGTTGGTGTGAAACCATGAATGCTGTCAGATTTCAGGAATTCACGGATATCCCCCAAGGCCCAAATTATGCTGAGCAGGTATCCCCCAAAGAACAACGATCCCAGGGAGACCAACTCAAACAGCTGGGCCCAATTGCAAACGCAAATGGAGCTGGACACATCAACTATGAGCCCAAGAGGCAGGGTATCCCACCCTAAAAAAACGAGACACATCATGTGCACATCGACATGCACCTAATAGATGCTCTCCCAAACCAACGGAATATCCTCCCCAAACAAATGGATGGCCAGCCAATATAGCCAGAGCAACAAACGCAGCCCCCGAGGCGCAGTGGAACCTCGGCAGAACGCCCATACGAGCGCGCACGGACAACGAGCCCCCGAGAGAGTTGCAAAAAAAAATATGCGACGGCCCCTCGCCCCGGTCTCGGCCCGACCATCGCCAAGCCACCGCGCCGGAGGCACCGCCCGCCACTGCCGGTCCCATGGCAAGACCAAAGGGTCTTACGGGATGTCTCACCTTCGGCTTGGGGACCCCGGCACGATTATTTCGTGATTGATGCAAATTGGTGCAGAAGGAAGCGAGGAGCTGCGGCGGTATGAAGGGGGAGAAAATGAGCGCCCTGGTGAATCGATGGACTTGTCGAGGGCAGTGGGGCGGTGGGATGGTTCACGAGTTTGGCAGCCAGGCGCAGGTGAGCGGCGGGAGCATGTGGTAGGTGTGGGCCGATCTACCTACGGGGCCACTTTGTTGCGCGGGCGGATTTTTTGTTGGGGTGAGGTGCACTGAATGATACTTCTGGCCTGGGTGTAAAAAAGAACTCTTAGATACTCATAACTTTATTTTCCTGGGATCGTAACATCTAGCTAGCGATATCCCCACTACTTTAGTTGTTTGATATTCTTGGTTCTTGGAGGTATCTTTGTCAACCCAAGGGGTAAAAAGAAGGTCGAGGAAAAGACGCGTCAAGAACCGCTGTCCGAGTGCATCGAGCCCAACGCATTTTTGAGATTTTTGAGAACCGATTCGACTTCGATTGTGTTCTTGAAGGGAATGTCTTGTGACCCCGATTAATGACCTGTCTCAGTTAGTGAATCGATTCTGTCGGAAATCGTCGCTAAAGATCGCCGGATTATCACGTGATGCACTACATGTGACACGCGTGAAATTCGGTTCAAAGTTCTTGCAAGCAAAAAAAAAGGAAGCGTCAACACAAACCAAGAACCAAGCACGTGTACGCGCCGCGGCGGCTCTCCCACGTCTTCCCCAGGCCTTCCGCGATGAGCCCCCGGTCCTCGCGACACGCCCGCGCGGCGATGGCGACGCCCGCGCTCCTGCTCCTATTTGTCACGTGCCTCGCCGGGGCCATTGCAAAACTTCGCGGCGGCCACAATTTTTTGGCGCACGGTGGTGGCGTCGACGGCGCTGCAGCTGCAGAGGACGGCGGCGTCTCCCTCGAGCACCGCCACCACGGTCACCGCGGCGGCAAGAAGCAATATCACGACAGCTCGGACTCGCAGGGGAACGCGGTCGACAACAGCTACGACAATTACGTGTACAGTATGTCCTATCAACCCGAATTCTGCCGGGAGAACAACGAGAAGTTCGCGGGGTGCCGCCAATTCGAGGAGGCGTGGGAGGGGCAGCTGACCATTCACGGGTTGTGGCCCAACGTGAGTTGCTGATTGCTCCTTAGCGTCTATTTCTTGCGATCTATTATGTGTCTAACACATCCGATATCCCACATGCACTGATGTTCTCCAGAGGGACGACGGCACGTGGCCCTCCATGTGCTCCAACGAAAAGCTGGACGTCGCTCTCCTCGAAGATTTGTCGGACGAGCTTTCGGAGAGGTGGCCCAACGTAAAGTCCCCGCCCGCATCTCCGGGCCACGAATCCTTTTGGGCGCACGAGTGGACGAAGCACGGCACGTGCTCAGGGCTAAATCAACATGAATACTTCTCCACGGCGCTGAATTTGCTGCTCCCCACCCCCTCCGTCGTGAAGGAGAAGTACGGATCGACAGTCAAACGAACGGATTTGATGGCGGGATACGGGGAGGAAGGGGCGGTATTCGCGTGCAACAATTCCTACCTGTCGGAGATTCGGGTTTGTTTCGAGAAGGCGGAGGGGGGAGCGGTGGGGGCGAGGGTCAAGTGTCCAGAATCGGTGTTGAAGGAGGATTCTTGCGGGGAGGACGAGATCAAAATTGCCTCGTTTGGCGCGAAGGTTCCCACGGCGGTTGCATAGAAGGGAGAGGCCTGGATGATGGTGCATGCACCCGTCAGAGTTTGTACATAAATTGAGGCCATTTGTACATATTATTGCCTGCATCTCTGGAATCATCGTTTGATTTCCAGCAAAGATGGTGGCAGATATACTGGATTCTCGATGTGGTGATCCCTATCCTTCGTAGATATGCTCCCTGTGCTCCGATTCTCGCTCTCTCGCCTCCTCCGGCCCGAGCCCGCGCTCGCCTGGCTCGACGACGCTGTCACGGCGCAAGCAATCCGCACGCCCAACTTTGCCTTCCTCCAATTGACGCTGGCGGGGTCCTGGAGATCCGGCTCCACAGTGACCACCGGAGCCGGGTCCAGCCCCCTCCCCTCGTATGAGGGCGAGAGGAAGAATTCCTTCCCCTGCGGGACCACCATCCAGCCCTTCTCGGGCGGATGGCTGAATTTTCGGACAGAGTAGGCGACGTAGAACGCCAGCTGCGTTGGACGCTTCCCCTCCTCACCGTCCCAGGTGCATGTAATGTACCATTTGCGCGTCCCGTTGTTCGCCCGCCACCGTCCGATGTAGAACATGACCTCCTTTCCTTCCCATTGGCCAATCTTGGCGTAGGCGGCGACGCCGTCCCGTTCCTCGAAGCGGTGGTATTTGCCGTTGACTGCAGGCACGCCGCAGCCCTGCACTTCGATCTCTTTGCTGTTTATCACTCTGGCGGGCGTCCTATCCACCGTCAAGGTTGACCGAGAAGAAATGCTAATTCCTCCTTGGCTCTGATGGTCGTCCTCCGCCTCCCTGTTGTCTGTACTTACAGCGATTCTCTCGCCGATGCCACTCGAATTGCGATGCACCAGTGGACGCACCTGTGAGTCCTTCCGGTGGTTCATTTGGAACAAGTCGTCGTACACTGCCACATCTTTCCAGGAGATCCTTCGTTTGCTCTCGGGTGCATCCTCTTCATGCTCCAGGCTCGCTTCGGACGCCTCGCTTTCGCCCTCTTCCCCAGTTGCTTCTTTTTCTGATGCATTCTCGTCGACGCAGCTCAGCGACCGGCGCACGAGCGGCCGTCCCCAAAAGCCATCGTGCGATGCCTCCTCTTGGGGAGAGAGCATTTGTGGGCTCTTGTTTTCGTCATATTTCTCCATTTCCGGGCTTGCTTCCGGTGCATCGCTTTCGCCCTCAATCCCGGACACTGCAAGCAAAGCCGCTGCTTTCCCTAGCAACTCTTTGACTGTATCATCTCCTCTTACATCCTTTTCCTCTGAAGTGTCATCATCCTCTACAACTTCCTCCTCTGAAGCTTCGTCATCCGTGCTGACAGTCCGAACAATTGCAATTGCCCCCGCCGCCCCCGCGGCCTCTGCAGTTTCCCCTTCAATCTCCTCGGCCAAGCTGGTCGTCAACTCATCATCTTCCTCCAAGTTGCCCTTGCTCGATATTACTGCGGCCGCCACAGCTGCTGCCGCTGCCTTCAAAACCGCCGTTTCGCCATACGCCTCATCTTCTGCCCCGCGATCCTCCGTCAGGCTTGTCACATCGTCCGCGGAGTCTGCCTTGTGTGATATTGCAGCAGCGGCGGCGGCTGCTGACGTCCCCTTCTCATCAATAGCTCCGCCTTCCTCCTCAATCGCGCCATCACTGCTCACGTTGGCGTCGCCACCCCCCTCCTCCAACCGTTGCAAATATTCTCTCGCTTCCGCCAATTCTTTCCGCGAGGCGGCCACCTGCGCCTTCGCCTGCTCCAGCAGTTGCAATGAGGCGTCCACCCGCTCCTCGGCGGCGGAGATGCGGAGCTTGGCCGCGGCGGCGAGCTCGGCGCGGATTATTTCGGGCGGAAGGGGGTTGCTGGGTGCACCATCACCCTGCGATGATGCACCTTGTGATGTCTCAAATGTTGCGGCCATTGCATCCAGTTGCATGGGCTGATTCTAGCCCGCTGTTGGCCCCGTGCAACCCTTCAACCTTCAAGCCCCTACCCTGGCAAGCGGCGCGGCGGTTGCGTTTGTTGCCTCGAGCTGCAAGAACTTTGCTACCGGCAACTCGAAACTCCTAACCCTAACCCTAACCCTAAATCTAACCCTACCCTAACACGAGATAATCTACGTATCCGACACCCCAGTTTCCCCACTTCTTGGCAGGCGATGACCCCGCGTCGCTGGTGCCTCCCTTCAACGCTCGGCACCATTAGCATCGCCTTTTATCGTCGAAAGAAGAGCTGTTTGCAATGACGAGAAGTTGGCGCGTTGGAGCTACCTCTGCCCAGCAGAGGAGAGCAAGGTGCCACATCACACGACGAGAACACAAAGTTGCCAACGGATGGGAACCGGCCGAAAAGTGGGATTGACGGCTATTTGTCCGACCGACAGGGCATGCCCCCTCCCAAGCTTCTGGAACGTCCTTCCACAACCGATGATGAGACGTGAACCTCGGTCCCACCTTCCCACAAGAGCTCATAATTTCACTGAAGCGATCGAGCACAACACATCAATTTCACGATTGCAACAATGACGAAGCTACTTTGGACTCTCTCCTTTGCCATGCTGGCGTCCATTGCATCGGCTCAATACGGCAGGCATGGCGGAATGAGGGGCGGGGGTGGAGGATACCGCCTCATGGAGGGACGCCGCGGAGGCAGGGGAAGGGGGCGCGGGTACGGTCATGGCCACGGAGGTGGGATGGGTGGCCACGGAGGCGGAGGCTGGGGCCAGGGAGGCGGTGGGCATGGCATGTCGAGGCGAGAGATGATGTGGTTGATCCACGATCTCTTTGACTCTCGCGATCGGATCACACGCGATTACAAGAACACCACCGATGGGATCGAAGCATACACTTACTCGGACGATCCGGAGGTGGCGTCGTGGATCCAGAGGCACGTCTATCAGATGACGACCCTGATGAACAGCGACGGCCCCGGCATCAACTTGAAGGACGATCTGTTCTACGAACTGTTTGAGCAACGCGATTTCCATACGATCGAGGCGGTCAATGTCACTGACGACGATGGCGAACCTCTGGGAGTTAGCGTGGAACAGAAAGTTGCGGGTGGAGGCAAAGAGGGTGCTGCAGCTGCAAATGCGAGGAAGTGCGTCAAGGGCTTGATCCAGGCTCACGCTGGCGTAGTCTCGAAGTTTATCAAGCGTGGAAGAAGGGAGATGCACGTCAACCACGGTCCCGTGCCGAAAGATTGCGAGGCGATTTAGTTCCGAAGTATCGCCGTAGCTCCGGGTCAAGGCCATCCATTGTAGGATGAAATAAACGAAAGGCGTCTCTTGATATTTGCATTCCTCTGCGTGTCTACCGGCCAAAGAGCAGCTTGAAGTCTTCCAGCGTCGGTTTGGCGCTGTCCAACTGGCCTCCGCCGCCATCCGTATCGCTCAAGATTTCGTTCGCCATGCCCTTCTTCTTGCCCTGAAGGGCAACGATCTTCTCTTCCACGCTGTCGCTCACGACGAACTTCCGCACCCGCACGACTTTTGCTTGCTGGCCAATCCTGTGAATCCGATTGATGCACTGATCTTCGATCGCCTGATTCCACCACGGGTCGAGAACAAAGACGCTCGAGGCAGCCACTAGATTGAGCCCAACTCCGCCCGCTTTCATCGAGACGAGGAACACCGACCCTCTCTGACAAACGCCCTCTTCCGATACGCTCGTTCGACTTCGCTTCTTGTTGAATTTGGCAATCATCGCCACGCGTTCCTTCAGGCTCATCTTTCCATCGATGCGGAAGCATTCCACGCCAATGTCAGTCAGGGCCCTGCCTGCGATGTCGAGGAAGCCAAGATACTGACTGAACACGAGGACTTTACTGCCGGGGTCGGACGTCCAGACTCTGTCGAGTTCCGCCAAGATGGCGTCCAGCTTGGAGCTATTCGCTCCGCTCAGAGCCGACTCCAATGTTGCTCTAGCTGCTGCGTCCCTTTCAAGCGCCTCAGTGGTATTGGGATTGTTCTCCTTCTCCTCTTTATCGGGCGATTGTTGCAGAAAGGTCGACCTTGCTTCTCCGTTCTCTGACTTCTCTATTCCGATGACACGCGATACCTTCACCCACTCATGGCACACGGGACACGAGCCTCCTTCCACCTTAAAATGGACTGGACCAGATGACTTGAACATGGATAGCTCGACTGTCTTCTTTTTGTTGCCGCGGTTCTGTTGCTCTTTGAACTCCGACAAAAGGCAGCCTCGGCAATACATGTGCCCACACGGAGTGTGCACTGCGTCCTCGACCCGCGGCTCATCCAGGCATATTGGGCACTCGCTCTTCATGTATTCCTCGCTGGAATGAACGCATTGAGACAGGGTCTCTGCCACATGTTTCACAAAGGACGTCGGTTCTTCCTGGACACTGGCGGTCTTCTTTCGCCGGAACTTGCTCAGCAATCCACCAAGGAAGCTGTCATCGACGCCGTCCTCGACACCGTCGCTCGAGAACGACTCCTTCTTGGCAAGCCCTCGGCTGTCTTTCATTTGAGCCAATTCACTGGTGTCCAGCTTCTTATTCACCGTTAGGGCAACGTGGTCGCACGCTTGGCGGAGGCGTTGGAGAAGTGAAAAGATGGCGAACCAAGATTTGGACACCGTGCCCGCATTGAGGAAACCCTCGAAGACTGACTGGGATCGCTCGAGCAGAGCGTTGTAAAACTCTCGTTCTGCCGGAGACAGAGTGACATGAACGACCGAAGAGTCGATGGGAGGGAGAGTGAGAATGGGAGTGCCGTCCTCCGAGAGCGTATCTTTGGTTCGTCGCAGGATAATGGGGGCCAGGACACGACGGACACGTCCAAATGCCGCGCTGGCTGCCAATTGGGTTGCCTCCTTCTCATCATTGTCAGTGCCATCAACCATAGCAGAGGCATTTCCGGCTCCAGTCGAAGCACCGGAGACAGTGTTTGTGATGGCATTCTTCCAGAACGTGGCCTCACACCACGGCTCATGACGCAGGAATTTCAGCAGGCCGTACACATCCTGCAGTGAGTTCTGGACAGGGGTTCCCGTCACGCACCACCGAGCGTCCGCCTTGAGCATGCAGCACGCCCTCGACACAACTGTGCTTGGGTTCTTGATGCCGTGAGCTTCGTCCAATATGATCCGTTTCCAATCAAACGCTAGAAGCGGATGAGCGTGCCCCGGCTCCAAAGCGCCGCCGCTCGTTTTGCACAGAGATGCGTACTCGCTTTGGATTGTGCCATAAGTGGTGACGACCACGTCCACGCACGAGAAGGCGTCGCTCCCATTGGCTCTTTTCCCAGTATCGTAGTAAACGTGATGCGACAGGTTCGTCTTCGACGCCAGCTCTTCCTCCCACTGGGAAACAAGGGATAGAGGAGCTATGACGAGAGTTGCCCGGCTCAGCTTTCGACCTTTGGCACTGGGCTTCTTCGCCATCGTTGGTGCTTGCTCGTCCGTCCACGATCCATCGTCATCGTCCATTGCGGAATCAGATTCGTCCTCGGCCTCCGATAATAGCTCTACAACGTCCTTATTCGACGCTGCGTCTCTAGTCGTGCGTTTTGACGTGCGATCTGACTTCATAGACGCTGCGGAATCAGCTACCAATTGCAAAGCCGAGCTTCCGCTCTCTGCTTCCTTCGTCTTCATTATCAAAGACAGGAGCATGACTGTCTTGCCCAATCCCATTGCATCAGCCAAAATGCCGCCCACGCACTGCCTCGGCGGATTTGGAGGCGTCGCTGATGCAATCCCCAGAAGCTCATTCACATAGAAGGCAAAGACTCTTCCCAAATCGTCCGTCGCCAAGAATCGCCGCTTCCAGAGGGGGTGGACGTACTTCCTCCCGGTCCCCTCGCCATCCCGCTTTTGGCCGTATTTAATGACCGGGAGGGCCTTTGAAGCAACAGCCTCGTCACTCACAGCCACAGGTCCGCAATCGCACGCCACAGAC
Organism: Thalassiosira profunda; assembly: GCA_036939355.1. NCBI lineage: Eukaryota > Bacillariophyta > Thalassiosirophyceae > Thalassiosirales > Thalassiosiraceae > Thalassiosira > Thalassiosira profunda. The sequence continues at coordinate 3,749 of JALLAP010000278.1, read as the reverse complement.
TTGCCTCCCCAAACTTGCATCGATGCATCGGCATTCGAGTGCGTTGACGACGCCAGCTCGGCGAGGAGATCCAATTCTCCGTCCCCTTCGTCGCTGTCCTCCGTGCTCATTTCGCCCTCGATGTGACATCCCTCTCTGCGGCACAGAAAGTGCAGCGCCTGTCTTTGATAAGGGCGCAGGACCACTCCCGCTTTGAAACTGTCAGGATCCGATAGCTCTGGCAGCACCTTCTTCGCCTTGCCCTCGTCCCCCGATACGACCAGCTCGTTCAGCCCCTCGACCTCGTCCGATTCCAGCGCGTCTTCCTCGTAATCTCCATCGCCCGTAACAGATCCATCGTCCTCCTCTCCCTTGCTCGAGCTCTCACTCTTTCCAGTGACAACCTTCCCTCCCTCGCTTTTGTCATCGGCCGATTCCTTCTGAAACGGCATCTCCTCCCCCTTCTCTGCCCACTGCAGCAAGTGAAACGCCGCCTCGGCCAGCTCGCCATCGGTGAAACTGGATTTCGCCTTCTTCCCCTGATACGACGGCAGCTTGCCTCCCAGGCCGGCAGCCTTCTTTTGGAAGAACAGTTTCGAGCTCGTGTCCTCCCCGGCAGAGGTGTTGTTCTGAAACAGCTCGAAGAAAGCGATGGGATCGTTGAGGTAGATCTTGAGGTTGACGGGGACGTCGCTCCCAATCAGAAGAGATTTATCTTCCATCAGTGCCTCTCCCTCAATGGACACGAGGGGTATGAATTGGCCATCACTGCCGGATGCCGGCAGGCGGAGCAGTGGAGACAAAACCGAGCAGAGGTATCGATTGAGCGTTCCCTCCGCCGAGCCAGATTTGGAGCGGAACCGGACCATGGGATCGACCGGTTTGTTGTTCTTGGCATTGCTGCCCTTTTTGGGCGTGTGACTCTTGTTGATGTTGCTCCAATTCTCACCAAAGCCCAGCTCTTCCCCGTAGCTCACCCTGCCCCGGACGGATTTAGAGCAGGCCACAGTCCATCGTTTGCACAGCAACAATCTCTGCGTCGTTTGCTGGTTCTGCTGGTGTTGTGTAGACGTTGGTGCACTTCCAGCACCAATTGCACCCGGCAAACTTTTCCTGCCCCCAACATTGCTCTTCTTCTGTCGCTTTACGCTCGATTTGGGCGTCTTCGCCGCGGAAGAGGAAGACAATAATGAGCTGCCCCTCTTCTTTAACGAGGAAGAGGAAGCCGAGCTCGATGCAGCGGCGCTGCTGCCGCCTCCACCGCCGCCAAAACTGCCTGTTAATATCCGTTCCAGTGCCAGCTCGACATTGTGGCCGCTGTTCTTCAATTGGTCCGACAGCTCGTCCTCCGAGGCCTTGACGCCCATGCCAGTGACGAATTCGCGGAGGGTGGAGAGCTTGGTGAGGAAGGAGGGCGGGGCCTTGGTGGACGCCATGTTGAGTTGCAATTATTTTGGTGCACCTTCTTCGTGCACCGACGAACGTCGACAGATAAGACGCCGCGGGCAAGCAGGGCCACCGTCCGACACCAGGTGGCTCGTCCGACACCAGGCCTACGCCGCGTTAATGCCCGCACAGGCAATGTCCAAACGGCGCGCCGCGGTGCTCGTCGCGGCGAGGGGAGCTGCCGGTCGGTGTCGGTGGAGGCGAAAGAAATGAGGAGGCCCAGCGCCATTCTAGAAAGTAAGATGTGAGCGTACCGTAACGACCATGGCCCACGCTCGAGAGTAGCAGTGAAGCCGAGTAAAGGAGAAGGCGGAAGATGAAAGAGCCCTGAGCCTAAAGCAAACATTCTATGCTCCTCATTGCAGCCTATTTACAACGGTAAACAAATCTGTGCATTCGCCGGTCTCTCTCTGTGCATCGCCTAAAAGTAGCTGAACGGTTCCTGCATCCGCTCCAATCCAATCTCTGTGCCTCGCATTGCTACTCGACGTCCCGATACCTATCCAAAGAAAAGCACAGGCAATACCTGCGCAGCCAGAGGCACGACGTAGATCCAACTCCACCAGTGAGCGCGAGCTGAAGTGATGAATCCTGAGATCATGCAGGCGGTCACCCCAAGGAGGAACGGGTCTTCGCCGGCCAAGTACAGATGCTTCACGTAAGTCTGCGGATGAAGCGCACGCTGGACCTCCCAGGAATCGAAGCGTGGGCTCGCGAGATCCAATCCGTACACTTCGCCCCGTGCCCGGCCTAGAAATTTGTTCATCGTCAGAGGCGTGCCCAACGAGGTGAAGCAAACGTGGCCGCGGGCCTGAGGAAAATGGAGGTAGAACGCCTCGAGGTAGCTTTTGGTCAGACGCTCCTTCAGTGCCAAGTACTCCTCATCTCGTGTGTTGTGCGTCGTGCCCGCCCACTTCTCAAACAGGTCAAAGTTGACAACGGCAAACACTTCCGACGTGGACTTTCCTGGATGCCGCAACGTAAAGTCTGGGTCCTTGGCGCTTTCGTTGCTGATGAACAAGAACGGAATATGCTGGGCCGTGCTTGCGTCTGGCGAAGCATCGTTCAACATTGCCTTGTACGCTGCGTCGTGATCCCAGCCAAAATCCTTCGATAGATGCCAAACATTCTGTGCGGGGAGGCCAAGGTCCTCATCGGTCCGATCCAGTCCAATGAAGAGTGACAAGTCCGAGACGCAGGGGGTGACTGCATCTGTTCCTTTGACACTGTGCACCAGGGCACGTTGCGCCGCTCCGGCCTCTTGGCCTACAAGTGCCGGCTTCGTACCAGCTTCGCTATCGATGCCAAAGGTCTTCAGAAAGCCGGCATCCGACACCACGAACTTCTTCGAGTGAATGTCGACGCCGCGGACGCGGACGCCAACGGCCGAGTGCTGCCCAAAGATGCCTTTCGTCGTGAGAATCTTCTCCACCGGCGAGAGGGCAAAGACGTGTCCACCGCGTCGTTCGATTGCAGCGGTCAGAGTCTTGGCTATGCTCCTGCTGCCACCCCTCGGGAAGTAGCCGCCGCCTTTGTAGTGGCTAAAATGTATCGTAGACAGGACACAGGGCGTAAGATCAAACGAAGTAGCAGCTGCTAGAGAACACAGCAGCCAGACTCACCAATCAAGAAGGGCAGTCATGAAGAAAGGGCATCGATAAGGAGGCGAGCAATGGTCTTCAGAGGCGAGTGCATGGGTATTAGTCGACGCAATCGGATAATAAGATGGCAATGTAGCAGCAACTCACCGCCCCAGTGATACGTGAGAGCCCCGGCAGCCTCCGGCGAAAAGCCCACGTCCTTCAACACGTCAGTGGTGCTCCGTAGAGAGTATCGTCGATAAGGCGCGGCCACCAACGGCCATACAAGACGCAAAACCAGCGGGTGCATCAGCTTGAGCTGCATCACAACGTGGCTCCAGAACTTGGCCCAGAAGCACGCCGAGTCGAATGCCGCCCACGTCTTCGCATCGATGTTGAAGTGCTCGGTCAGCTTTCTCCGATTCTCTTTGTGATCATCCGTCACCTCAATTCTTTCTCCGGTCTTGGCGTTGTACATCACGTCGTAAACTCGATCCAGCTTCGTCCATTTCAGCTGTCCATCGCTGAGTGCGTCGTACATTTGACGGATTACTGACGAGAACCCCCCAACATAGTGGACGCCGGTGTCGAATTCTAGAAGAAGGGCAGGAATGTTAGTTCTGGATGTATAGACACGAGAAAGCGAAAGTCTGGCCACAGACTTACCGAAGCCTTCTTTCTCGAAGGTGTGCGTGCAGCCTCCAACGGTCTCATTCTGTTCGAACACGACGACCCTCAGCCCTT
>JALLAP010000277.1:0-14872 GCA_036939355.1 Thalassiosira profunda | reverse complement strand
AGCTCTGTTCCGGAATGCCGTTAGCATCGGTGAACCCCGCTGCCCTTGCCATATCGATGTACGCTGGTGGCAATTTCCCTGCAAGAATTTCTACCACATTCGCCGATTGCAAGATGTGAGGAGGCAGGGCGCCTGGGATGCCAAGCAAGTGATCATCTGCGCCGAACGGATTCCCCCCATTATGCAAGATCAGCTGCACAAAAGCCCGTCTTTCAGGAGTGACTTCCCAGCCACGTGGATTCTCACTCTTCGCCCAGAAGTATGCCGCGGCGTCGAAATACCGGTCGTTCCAACGCAGATTGTAGAAGGTTCTGTCGTTCACGCTGCACCTGTTGAGAATGATTGGGTTGATGCCATCGCCCACAGCAGAGAGCTTGTTCGTCTCGCGGTCGTATACGGAGATGCCGACGCTGAGGAAAGAAGAAGCGCCGATAATGATACGACTGGCCTCGTTCGTTTGCGAGGGCCCACCTTCCAAGTTGTCAAATGCCGAGAGAAAATTGTGCGCTGCAATGCGAAAGAACTCGACCTGCTCCGGAGACGTGCCATGCCGAAAGTCCATCTTCGATGGAAGCGGGATGGATCTGTCTCCGTCAGCAAAGATGGAATGTCGTGCAGGATGCTCCTCAGCAAGCTATGCTCGTCGTGTTCGACTGCGCCCTCGGCCGTTGCCTTGTCTTCCCTCTCCTTCCAAGCAGGCAGTACAGCATCAGCTTCGTCCTGGAGCGAAGCAAGGGAGAACAATACTGAGTGTAGGTGTAGAAAGTAAGAAGTGGGCGCGGTATGCAAGACGTACCTCTGTGGACACATCCTCCACCTCCACTGAATTGGCGACGACTGAGAGTAGAATATCAATCGATCGTGAGACACGGTTGGCTGTAACAGACGAATCAGAGAAACAGGCGCACTCACCAGACGGGGCTTGCTCCGAGGACGAGTCGGTCTTAGTCGGTTTGCGTTTCTTCTTCTGCCGCTTCTGATTACGCCCCCTTCTTTGTGATCGCTTCTCAGCCTCCTCGTGGACAAAACCATTGTCACTATCCCCGCCGTCGCTCTCCTCGGCCTCGTATAGGGACCCGTCATCGCTCTCCTCGGCATCGGTGGACAATCTATCGCTCTCCTCGTGGTACTTTGCATCCTTCTCGGCCCGGCCGCCGCCACTGTGCAACGTTGGAAGCTTCGCTGGCCCGTTGCCGCCGGCGTTCTTGGAGAGGGTGCTGAGGGGGCTGCGCGGAGTCTTGGCCGCGGAAGGACGCTTCTTCTTCTTTGGGGGCTTGGGGGGGACGGTTGGGAGGGGGCTGCGCGGAGCCTTGGCCGCGGAAGGACGTCGCTTCTTCTTCTTCGAGGGCTTGGAGGAGACGGCTGGGACGAGAGCTCGCTTGCGAGACAATTCCGCTTCGCGAGACAATTCCGCTTCTGTCAAATGAGAGGCAAAAGCATCAGTGAAGAGCAAAACGAGAAGAATTGATAGGCGTCGGGATCACTTACCCCTCTGGCGCTCGTGCCTATCAGTGTAAAGCAGTTTGTAGATCTGCTTCTGGGGATGGCCCTCGGGACACTTGTCTCCGTGCACATGTGTGGCCAACTTCTTTTGTGCTGACTTGACGGCATCAGCATCTCCGCTCTTGCTCAATTCCACGATTCTATCCAACTCGCTGCCAAAAAGGTCCTCGATCACATTGCTGGAAGGACGCAAGATCATTTGCTCAAAAGCCAGATCGACTCCATGCTCGACCTGTCCATTGGAGTAAAGGATCGTGTGCTCCCCAGCCACGCCGTACAGGACGGTCCCTAGATAGGATTTGCCGTCTCCCGGTCGGTAGACCTCCACTCCGGTGCCCGATTTTATGCTTCGAGCTCGGGCACGCTGCAGCATGGCCGCCCTGCGCTCGTCGTTCGCCCAGCGCTTGTCGCTGCACTCCCTCAACCATCTCGGCACGGCACCGCGTGTGGTAGACACAACAGCATTGGGCAGATTGAGGGTGGGGGGATTCTTCGCCGCCTTCTGGGCCCGGTGCCTCGCCCTCGCCATCAAGGGGACGTCGTCGTCAGAATCGGACGCATCAATCTTCCCCTCGTTTGCATCCGGTCTCGCAGCGCAAGCCGAAGCGTCTTCGATGGCGAGGGGAAAATCGCCCTCGACAGTGGACGAGGAGTCGTCGAAATTATCAGACATGTTCTCTGTATGAAGTGGAAAGGTTTCGGTGAGGTGGCGGCGAAAGAGCTGCAGAAGAAGATCAACCTGAACTCACTGCTGATGTGGTGGAATGCAATACGTTGAAGATCTTCAACGACAACGTCTCGATCGAATAAATTGGCGATTTCGCGAGAGCCGTCGTCAAAGCTGATCCCGATCTCCGCCCCTTGCCTGCGAACCGAGTCGATACTTCCACTGTGCCAGCCGCAATCGAATCGGACCTTGACGTTCATCCCCGGTGCAACTCGCTGCCGGTCCTCTTCGCACATGCTCTCGAGAAGAGCCGCTTGTTCCGCCAGGGCTTCGGAAAGCGATTCGCGTTCATCCTTGTCGTCCTCGGCCATTTCGACGTCCTCATTTTGGCGCGCTGCGCGGTCAAGAGCGCGATTCCCCTCGACAGCTGCGCTCTCGCTAGCATTGGACGGCCAGCTCACGGAATCGTCTCGCGAGCTACTCTCGGCGGCGGTGGGGGCGGTAGCGTGCGCTCGCCGCGGCCGACGACCACACGTCCCGCACTCGTCGACGCCATCGTCGTTGTGCACCGTGCATCTTCCACACTCCCACGCCATCTCGCCGTCCCTTGCAGCGGGCGTCGCCAAAATGACGCGACGGGCCGCTCGTTTCCACGCCGGCGCCCCGGATAATTTCAGTTAGAACCACCGCGCAGGAAGAGGGCGCCGCGGATGTGACGGAGAACGCGAGGCGCGGTGGCGTCGTTGCAGCAGGGAAGGCGTCGCTTGTCGTCGGCGCCTCGCCCTCGGCCTCTCCTTCAAAAAATGAAAAGTGGGGACTCGCGAATCGCGCAAGCGCCGCGCGGGAGTTTTTGCCCACATCCCTCCCACCAGCTGGGAGCTCGGCCGAGCCGGCGAGGAGAAAGCCCCACTCTCACCTCCCAGCAGCACTCTCGCCCACCCCACAACAACCCATCACCCATCACCCATCACCCTTCCTCGCCCTCGGCCGCACCACACGCCACCGCCCGACGGGTGGGCGGGGCGAGGGAACTAAGAGGGCGTGGCGGAGGCGCCGAGGTGGAGCAGATGCGGTCATGGCGAGCTACGAACGTGGAGGGGGAGGATGGACACTACAGCGAAAGTGCGTGATGTCCCAGATCCGCCCAATCCGGCCGCTTCAACCTTCAACTGACTCTTCTTCTTGCTTTACTCTAGATACTTTGTGTCACGAACCTACGTTTTCACAAGTGACACAGGCTCGTTTTCACAAGTGACACACACGCCTTTGAGAGCGGCTGGAAAATCTCCGGAAATCTCTGGTGCGGTCGTGTGAGTGGAACGCCGGAGATCTGCTCGACCTCCGAGATCTGCTACTGAATGTGGACCGGGGCGTGCGGTACGATGAAGAATCGCCCGAGGAATTGCTCCGTGAGCTTCGGGGCGTTGCAAAGCTAGATTGCGAATGCTGCGAACGCGAGGAGTTGGCCGACGCACGGGGCGTGTAGAAGCGGTCATCAATCACCTCTGACTGCATACTTGCGCAGGCATGGGCCTCTGCTTCGCGCAGGCCTTCAGACCTTCTCGAGAGGGCCGCTTAAAGGATGTCCCCTCTCCCTCATTTCAGCCCCTAAACAACCGCTTGCAGTCTTTTTGAAAATTGAAGCGAATTCGAAAATTAAGTGATTTTACAATATTAAAAGGACTGTTACTTGAAGAAGCGCTCAAGCAGCACACCGGCAAGGAGTGCAACAGTTGAAGGCCCACCCTAGCTTGCTCGCTGTAGCAAAGGCCTTGTCAGGCCCGAGCACCAATGCTCAAACCACAGATCGAAGATTGGTACCGTACGTACTACATACATAGGTACGTGCAGAAGTCTACGGAGAGAATCTACATAGGAATGATACTAATTCCGTAGATGGTTATCTACGTATCTGAAGCTAGAGCGCCTATCACGGTACCAACCTGATCTAGGTAGGGAAGCGTACGTGCCCTGTACGCTGTACTTACGATTGTGTTCCTTCAGAGGAGGTGCAGGCGAGAATGAGCAACCCTCTGAGTCTCCCCGTGAGGGCGACAGATGGGCGGCAGATGAGGAGCAAGTTCATGCTTGTTCAGGGAGGGTTATTTAATTTTCTCGCACGATCTTGGGCAAGAACGACACAATCCGTTGCAGCCCGGCGTTGCAGCCCGGCGGAGGCTGGAGGGTATTGGTAGAAGCAAGTACGAAGAGTAGTTGTAAAGGTTCACTTTTCTTGACTGGCTCTGTGATTGATTTGCATCTCTCAGTCTGCCAATAGCAGAACGGCCGTAGGCGCGCTCGGGACGGTCGAAGCGAGGCTAATCTCCAGCAACACCGATGGGGCCCCGTGCCCGCGCTCATTCCTTGCAATTCCTCGCACCACGATCTTGCCCAGGCCGTCAAGCCCAGTCAGCGCGAAAGTGTTTGGCTCGAGCCCGGACGGCGGTTTTGCGAAGATGCGTGGAGCCGTGCCACGCCAGGACAACTCAGGAATCGCGCTGACTTTGTCCAGGTCAGCGGTGTGCGCTTTGACGATCATGGTGAGGTCACGCCCGTTACTGATTTCTTCGGCTGCAAGCCAGGTGGCCTTCCCGATGCCGTTCAATTTGTGCATTTCTGCTAAGACAGTCTCGCGGCTGGCATCAAGAGAAATCGGGGCTGTCGTTTCTCCATCGACAACAAGGCGGAAAGCTCCAGCCTCGTCGTTTGCCGGGGAGTGAGTCTTGATCTCGAGTATGGGGTACACGTCGACCTTGGCATTGCGACCAGTAACACGCGAATCCACCACTCGAAGGCGGGCGTCCATGCCGTCCGCCCTTGGGTAGCGCACAGCCCACGCCACGCCTTCGCCTAGGTCGCTGTGCTCGTGCTTCGTGACGCGCACATCGTCAGAGCCAAGCAAGGCTGACAGCGCATCTTCCATCTCTGACGCAGAGGCTGACACTCCTACCTCGACGGAATTATCTTGGCCGTAGCTCAAGACAATTGTGCCGCCAACGGCCGTGAGGGACTCGGCAACAATGGCCACGCTGGTGTCCTCACCGCCAAGGCACGGCTCCTCCCGCCAACCAGGGGCTGAAAACTCGCCCAAATGTAGGCTTCCACACGTTGCCTCGTCGGCGAAGAGCTCCATCGATCCAGAGACTACACCCGGGGACGACGCTTCGAAGTCACTCGCCGTCGTCCACTCGAGCTTGTAGGACGAAACCTCGCTCCCATTGTCCGAGCTCAGTCCAGTCAGCTTGACCTCGGCACGTGCCTTTGTGACAATGCCGGATTCCAGCGACGGCGGTCCCGGAGGAGATGCAATCGAGAGGGACACTGGGTCGCTCGAAGTCCACGGACCAGCGCCCGCCTCATTTTCAGCACGAATCCGACTGGCGAACGCCGCGCCTTCCTCGAGGCCATCCACCTCAACGTACTGCTGGCCAGAACTTCCCTTCACCTTTTCGCGAACGTCCAACGAAACGCCCGTTCCCTGCAAATTCGACGTTCCAGAATGCTGGAGAAGAGGAACGTCGCCAGCGTTGCCAAGGAACGTAACCCGCCACACTCGCCCAAATTTGTCAGAAGGTTCAGAGGTCTCTACAGCGACATGGCCGACTCCAGAAAGTGCCTGTAGTTTCGTAGCAAAGTCCTCCGAAGTGCCGTCAGCGTAGACGGTGACCGTCTGGGGAATTGTGCCAATGCTCAACTCGAAATTCCCGCGAAGGTCGTCGGCGTCGCTCAGCAACTCCACCTCCTGGATTTCCTGCAGCGCCCCCTCAACGTCTGCCGAATGAACCACGTCTGCAAAGGATGGCTGAACGCCAGCTTGCAGCGTGGACACGTCCGCAACTGCGTTTTGCCCCACGAGCAGCGGCATTGCACTGCTCGAGAGCGAGACGCTCGCCCCGTTCGACCATCCGCTCAGTGGCACAGTCGCATCGGACGAGGCTGCAGAGGACACAACCGAGCCGTCGTGAGAGAGCAGCCTCCATTCCGCAGAGGCCGGCTCGAACGAAACAACGAGCGACTTTCCTAGCAACTCGTATCGCGGGCGACCATCCTGGAAAGAAGTCTGAACGTAGTTCCCATCGTAGTCTCCACCGAGGTCGCTGACGACAATGTAATTCACTGACTCCTCGGCAACTGTCAAAGAAGGCGATGGATTGTCAGACAAGAAAGAGATCGTCCAAGTGAACCCTTCGGACGCCTTTGGCCCGTCCCGCCAAACTTCTACCACGCCAACGCCTGGCAGGGATTCGAGGGACGCCTTCATCGCAGCAGATGATGCGTTGGCTGGCACAATCACCTTTTTGTTGGCGTAAATGGGTGTCGTGGTGGTGCCGCCTGAATAGCTGGGCGAGAAGTTGACAATGCTGCCGGATACTGACGAGACAGTCAAGTACTCCGAGGCCCCAACATCGTTCTGCACTTGAATGACATCCCCTGGCCTGAGCGCCGACTCTAGGTTTTGCCCATTGGCTTCGGTCAACGAGGTGGCGCCAGACGAGAGCGTCGCACTTCCAATGTAGTTGTCCATTCGGTATCCTGGCACGGCAACGCCGCCGGACCCGCGAACGTGGTACTCTGCGAGCTCGATTTTGTCGGCAGACACCGATTTCACCTCGGCGGATTCGTCTCCGATCACAATCCTCTCGCCCGGGTGCAACACGGACCTCAAATCGTCGCCCATGGTGCCGACCCAGCGGGATCCAGGGTCCACCACGAATTGGGCTGGCTGGGACCCTAGAGACACGAGCCTGTCGTAGCTGCCTTGATAGCCAACAGACAACTCCAAATGTCCAGAGACAGCGTCGTCTGCCGACGTAGAGAGCGACAGGATTTCCGGCAGGAAATCCGATGTGGCCACTTCGACCTGATACTTTGCAACGGGAGCCCCATTGACGCCGTTGGGTCTCTCCGACGACAAGGGAGCGCCCCAGTCCAACCTCAGTTTGTCATCCGACATGGTTGCCGACGCCCACGACAAAGCCGTGGGCACGTCGACCGGCGTTGCCGAGATGGGAGACAAGGGGTAGCCCTCAAAGGCAAACGGGCCCTGCGACTTTTCGTTCACTGCCGCGACGCGCACGTAGTACTCCTGTCCAGGAGTCAGGCCGGCGACGGTGTAGCGGTAATGCTTGGAATCTGCGCCAGAGTAAACCTTCATGCCCGACGAACTCGCGCCTGCGTAGTCTGCGTCCATCGTCAGGCAGGTGACGCCGCAGCCATCCTCGTTGATGGCCAGCACCGTCAAATGCTGCCTTTCAATGATAAGGAGCGAGCCCGCAGGCACTGGGTTGTCAATGATGATCCTCTTGCGCAAAATAGGATCGCTGCTGTCGGGATAGGCCACCGTCACAACGCCAACGCTGGCGTCTGCGTCTGCTTCGGCCACCGACAGCTGCCCCAGTGCCACCCCATTGCTACTTGAAAATGCAGGGTTGGTATCGTATTCGACGACAAAGCTCGCGAGCTCCGCCCCTCCAATGCTGGTGGGGCGATCCCACGATACTTGGAGGGACGTGGAGCTGTGTGCCATGGCGGCGACATTTTCCGGCACTCGCGGAGGGGCCTGATCCAAGCGGAGAGGAGATGGCCACACAAACGCAGGAGGGCCTTCGCCCACGCCATTGTACGCGAACACCCTTACGTGCCAATCGTGAACAGACGTCAATCCAGACAGGACGGCGGAATAGGACGCGCGCCCCACCACAAATTGGCCACTTCCTTTGGTCACTTCGCTGACTGTTGCCGTAGGGTCGCTGATGGCGATGAGTGACATGTCGCCACGGTAGGAAAGGAAGTGCAGCAACAGCGTATCGCCAGAGTTGACGACGCCTCCGGTGCAGTCGGCGCACGTCACTGCGATTCTGCCCACGCCGCTCTTCGAGTACGCATTGAGCTTGGCTTCGGCCTCTGCAACAGAATCGCCCAGGTTGATGACGTCCGACGTTTCTCCTCCTATGGTGACCGAGAAAGGCGACGAGGCAACCGTGATGCTCTGAACCTCTTGCACAGTGCCAACCGTGGCCACAGCATTGCCCCCGATCGAGCAAGTCGTGCGGCCCACGTCCGAGCACTCGAACAGATACGAGCCATCCACGCTGAGTTTGTGCGAAGACATGAGCGACAGAGCCGACGTGGGCTTGTGGTGCTGATCTCCCAAAGTGTTGAGCGAGGCAAACGTGACGAGCCAAGTGTAGCCGTCAGGCGTCATGCAGCCAACCGATGGGTCGGGGGAGCAATGAAGGGATCTGGAGACGTACACCTCCTCGACGTTGCACAGTTCTTCCAAGGCTGCCTTCACCTCTTCGGACGAGGCGTCGTACGACAGCTGGCCGGTCTTTTGGCCGTCGAACGAAAGCGCGAACGTTCCTGATAGGTACGCCTCGCTGCCGGACGTGTCGATTTTGACTGTCACTGACTGCACGTCCGATACAGTCCCAACGGAAGATGACGAGAGAGACAAGGACCCCTGCGCGCCGCCATTTGGGCCACTCGTGAACGTTGGCAGTTCGTCGTATTCCACCTTGTAGTGTGTGATTGAACGACCGCCATCCTCCAAGGGCGGGTTCCACTGGACCACAATCTCCGTGTCGGAAATGGATTCGGCGAACACGTCCACGGGCTCCGAGGGCGGCTGAGGCGATACCTCGACGGCCCGCGGGTTGGATTGAGCAAAGAGGCCCGTTCCAAACGAATTCACTGCCGCAACTCGCGCAAAGATTGGCTGGCCGCCGGTGTCAGTTGGCACATTGACATTGAGCACGTCCACGACGGAAACACCAGGGTCGATGACCGCCTGCAGGTTTGCGCCATTGGCGCTGATGGGGAGCAGCCGCGACGCTGGCGTGTCTGCGTCGCACTCGACAAACGTCACATCCCACGAGAAGCCGTGGCGATTGATCTCTCGCGATACGTCGACGGTGCAGGCCTGAGATAAGGCCTCGAGCACGGCTTTCATGTCGGCGGACGATGCATCGTATGGAATGTCCGTCGTCGTTTGAACCTCGTAAAAGGGCACGTAGGGGATGGCCGCCTGCTCGACCGCGATGGAAGCAATGTCCCCACCAAAGGCACCGCCCTCGGCATGCGCGTCCAGACACCCGTTCGACCCCACGTCGATGATTTGAAGGGGCGGCACGTTGCCTCGCACATTCAAGCCAGTGAACGTGATGTGGTATTGGACGCCGGCGCCCACACCGCCAGGGACTGCAGGTAGGTCATCTTTCGTCACCTCGACCGCGTCAATGCCCTCCAACGCCTCGAGCTCAGCCTTCAGGTCACTTGCACTTCCATCCCACGCCAAACACCCGGCCGCTCCCCCAGCGACAGTGCTTTGGGTCACCTCCGACTTGAAGCGAAGGCGATATCCAGAACTGAGCGAGCTGCTGGGAGTCAGCGTCACGGCATCCGAGCTGGACCTAATCGAAAAGGACTGGATTTCGTAGGACGAATGCTCCAATGCCGTGTCAGAGAGCGATGCAGGCGCGCTTGCGTCCTCCTTGGAGCTGAGAGGGATCACTCTGTCTGTAAAATCTCGCTCCGTGTCGGTCGAAACGCGAAAAGTCTCGCCCAGCTCCGGGTGTCCCACCCGAAGTAGATCGCCTCGTCGCAGCCTGCCACGAGCGTCGACACTCGCGCCAGCGGCGTCGACGGTGCTCAGGTACACGTCGCCAACAGAGGGCGACTTGGCGGCTCCCAACGACGTGTCCAAGAGGAAAATTGGTAGCTCATCGATGACCTCCAAGGCGCTATCCACAGAGAAATTGGAGGTCTCGAGGGGATCGTCCACGGAACAGAGGGAGAGGTGCGTGTCATCGTAGACGTGGGAGTCTGACAGGCAGACGCGAAATTCGACGCCGCCCACCGACAGAAAGTCCCCTCTCGCCACAGCCGCCGACAGGCTCGTAGTTCCCGTCGAGCGCTCCAGCACATTGTCGCCATTGTTGATCGTGACAGTCGTCGCGCCGTCTCCCACAGGGACGGTGAAGTCGCCGTGGAAATCTCCCAGCGAGAGGGTGAAGGTCGAGGTAACGTCCCAGGGCAGCGTGTGCGCTCGGGTAGTTACTCGCTGGACCTTGAAGTCGGGCTGAACTGTGGCGCTCGTGCTGTCAACAAAGCTCGGGTCGGAGCTCGTTTCGACGACAAACTCCTCCACGGGCGCTCCATTGGCCTCTGCCGCCGCCTCGAAGCTCACCAACAGGGTGCTGTCGTCCAAGGAACGGATGCCGGGAGGGGAGACTTCGCCGGGCACCCCTCCTGGGGTGATGGATGCAGGCTGAGTGCTCACGGGCAAGCTCTCTCCCTTGTCCGTAATCGAGAACACGCGTGTGTAGTACGTCACCCCTGTCACCAGATGCTCCAACTCGACTGACGTCGCAGCTGGATCTTGGACGAGGGTCGCGTCGTAGTCGTCGGGCAACACGCCAGCAACGGTGCGCGCGACGGTAAACCCGAGAGGGTTCGTCCCGACCAAGTTGGCCGTGTCGACTTGAAACGCAGGCTGCGGTCCAACGTTGGAGGTGAACGTCACAACCCAACGAAAGCCATCAAGACTGTCGTCGACTTCGCGCCTGACATTCACATGGTTCACATTGGGCATTTGCTCTAGGGCGTTTTGCACTTCTGCGGCCGTCGCATCGTGCGCAATGGGCATGGATTTGGGCCGCGCAAAGACAGACACTGCCTCGCTGTTACTTCCTGCATAGACACTCGACAACGGAAGCCTGCCTGGCGTAAATGGCTCCGTGTCGTGGACAGAGTAGGGGCTGTCTCCAATCAGGGCCGCCTCTCCTCGACGCAAAAGGGGCGTCGTGTCCGCGTGCGTTTCGACGTAACTGAGGCCTGCATTCGCCTTGGCCGTGCCCAGAAAGACGTTCGTCGAAGCGTCCAACTCGCCAAAATACAAGTGAAATGAGCCTCCCGTGAGACCTAGCCCAATTGTCGCGAGTTCCACCACCTCCTGCTCCCCAAAGAACGAGAAGGAAGCGCTGCTCGCGGCGTTGCTCTTGCGAAACCTCTCAACCTTGTAGGCCTGGATGGCGGGGTCGGTCAGTTGCGCGTCGCTGGACCACGTGACGTTGAGAGTGTTTTTATCAACGACGCTGACAGATGCCGTGGACGGAGGTTTTGGAAAGCCCCGCGGCGTTTGCTTTGAAGGCTCGGTTGCGATCGCTTTGCCAGTGCCCATTTCGCCGTTCTCCGAGGAGACGCGAACGAAGTAGGCTCGGTTGGTCTCGAGGCCGTCAATGACAAACGTCGTGCCTAGAAGATCCAAAGGGCTTCCAATGCCACTGTCCTGATCTTGCATGTCTCCCAGCGGCAACACTCGCAGGTGATTGCTGGACACAGTGATGGTGCTGGCCGTCGCGGACACCACCGAAAAGGTGTAGGGCTCGCTGTCGTCGTGGAAGAACACCGAGATTTTCCGCTGGGGCACCAGAAGCTGGGCCGTCACTTCGTCGCCAGTGTACGTAAACGTGTTTGTGGCCAAGTCGAAGGCGCTCACACAGGAGCTGCAGACCGGGGAGGCCACATCCACCTGCGCCGACCCAAGGGACGACCCATCTCCCAGCGGCGACGAAGCAAACGTCGGCGAGGAGTCCCACTCAATCAGAAACGAAGTGAGCGGGGATCCTCCGTCGTAGAACGGTGGCCCTACATGCACCTCGAGCGCCGTGGGAGAGTGCACGGACAGATACGGAGCCACGTCCTCGCTGTACAGAGAGGTTGGGACGTCGGGGCGCTGCAACGTGGGCGAGGAGAACTCCGGCGCCGTCTTTCGTCGCGGTCCAAAGCCAACCTGGTTGCCCGCCGAGATCCGTACAAACACTTTCATGCCAGGAACCAGGTGCTCGACAGCGTAGTGCAGCGTGTCGTCCACCGTGAGCGCGTGAATGTCGCTCAGGATCTCGAAGCCATATGCCGAGTTGGAGGGGATCGTTCCCGCGCTGAGTTTGGCAACGTCGACCGTGCCTGCAGCCATATCATCATCCACGATAGTGTTCTCCTCGAGAGAAACGTCCAAATCGCCCACCTCGGAGAGGAAGGTGATGCGCCAAGTCAGGGGCTCTGGGGAGCTGACTTCCACCTCGCCAACGTTGGGGACATTTTCGACGATTGTCTTTAGCTGGGCCGCGGTGGTCTCCGCAGGAATGGCTGCCGAGGTGTAGCTTCCACTGACCACGGTGGTTGAGGAGGCTGTCGTGTCGACAACAAGCTGAAACGAGCCTGTGAGCAAGCCCACTGCGTCTGCGCCCGCCAAGCCGGATGCGGTCTGGAGGCCGACTTCAACCACAGTGGGGCTGAAGCTATCCCACGCTGTCCTGCTCCACTCCACGAGGTAAGACGATACTTCGTCGCCTCCATCCCCCACAAGGTCCGGCCGGTCGTTGCTGCTGTCCACCCTGGGTGGCTTCCAGGAAACCAACAGAGACGTGCCAATGATGGCGCTGTCACTCAAGCTGCTGTCAGGGCCCGCTGACTCGAGATAGTCAGGAGTCAAGCCTGAGAGCACGGGCTCAAACGGCGGGTCCGGCCGCGTCATTGGCTTGATGGGCACGCCACTCGTGGGCGGGCCGTAGCCTGCGGTGTTGTGCGCTGACACACGGACAAAGTAGTCGGTGCCCATTTCGAGAGAGTCGATCAAGAGTTCTCCCATGGCATTCTCTCCATCCTCGTCCGAGTATTGCGCAGTGACTTCGGTCGACCACAGCGAATCCACGTTTTCGTCAATCGATGGCAGAAACGACGACGACGTCGACCACTCGACGAGGAACTTGTCGGCGGGGACGCCATTGCTCTCCACGCCCACAGCCAGCGGAGACTCGAAAGTCACCAGCAATGAGTCTTTGGAGAATCGGTTGCGGTTGGACACGCTGGGGTAGGTTCCAACCTCGACTGTGGGAGGAGGTGGGACGGAGCGGGCGACAATGCCGAACGTCTCGGCATCGATTTCGGCGCACTGGACGCTCCCGCCTTCGCACGTGGGCACGGCGTGGCACGATCTCTCCAAGTAGTCTTGAGGGGTGGCGTATTGATCGTCGTGAATCAGCCCGACGGGGTTGAAGTCGCCGTACCAACTGGGACCGCCCTCTCCCAGCTCGTTGGAAGGCACTATCAGCACCTTGTACTTCGTCCCGGGAACCAGATCGGTCTTTGTGACGGAGTAGCGAGAGCTCTCGTCAATGTCCTCGATCAGTTGCGTTGCCACGGGATCAGATGAAACACTGTCCACGTCGTAAAAGTCCACCCTGTAGGAGGATGGGACTCGGCCGTGATCCGGCTGGACGCCGTCCCATTCCACCTTCAACGAGGAGGATGCGGATGGGACGGCATAAACCTTGCAGTTTTGCGCGAGCCCTGGCTGCGACCTTGGCGTCTCCGCTTCCGGCGTTGCCGACACGTACGGGCCCACGCCATTGGTATTGACGCCCGCAACCTGCACGTAGTACTTTGTGCCAGGAGTAATGGCTGTAGATTCCATGTCGGTCGACACCTCCACCGAGACTTGATTCGACACGTCGACGCCATCGGAGACGAACGGCATTCCGCAATCTCCAACCGACGCAAATGGGGACGATGGATCAGAGACAACCAGCAGCTCTTCAACGGGATGTCCCAGCGTCGACGAAAAGCCTTGGCCAGAAAAGGTGACGCGGTACTCGTAGCCAACAATGCGATCCTCGTCCTCACTCTCAAACGGCTCCGTCAAGGTCGAGCGGCTCACACTGACGGTCTCATCGAAGGGGCTGCCATCGAAATTCAGCGCGAGGTGCGAACGGAAGCTCTGGGCTGAGTTTCCAGCACTCGACACATCAAAACAAGAGCTCGGCGGCGAGGCAAAGTAAGCCTGGACCGTTTCTGGCTGCGCACCAGAATCGGATGCCGCCACATACTCGGAAGCCAAGTCGATGGACGCAGGCCAACCGTCCACGTTGGCCACGAGGTAGGCATTGCCTTGGATGCGCACCAAGTCGCCCACCGCAATGGGACTGGCGGGCGGCAGCGTTGCCGAGGGAGAAATGAGTACTTCCGTCGAACCTGCCGAGGGCGTGAGGACTTGGATAGACTTGCTCTGCGATCCGACGTACGCAATCCGGACGGATCCACTGTCAAAGAGGTCGTCACTCGATGGCACCAATGATTCGGGATGCGTGATCTTGATCGACTGCACCTCCGCGCCGAGCTCGATGTGACAGCTGCCCTCATCGGAGCCCGTGGGGCAGCAATGCATTGGCGATCCGTCGCCCGTCACTGCGGGCACGTCGTACACCTGCGCATTCGACAACGAAGGGTGCGTGTCCCACATGATTTGGTACGACTCGAGGGAATCGGGGGCCGATGGGGGCGACGCTCCGCCAGCGCAACCCGCCGGCAGCACGCTGAACCCGTTGACGTCGTATTCCGCCGCCGACCACGCCAAACGCAGCCTGTCTGCCGTGTCCGAATCGGTAGCCACGGCGAGGGATACGTCCGTCAAGAATCCGGGAAGCATTCCAATTGGCGTCGCTTGGGGAGGCTCCGACGAAATGGCATTGCTGTATCCCTCGCCGTAGGCCGACACGCGGACGAAGTACGTTTCGCCCTCGTCCAACCCGGCAATGCGAAAGTCCGTCTCGTCCGCCGAGACAACCTCTGACCGGACGAGGGGACCATCGACGCCGTTCCCGTAGGGATTCGTCGGCGACGCAATGCCGCCGGTCATCTCCC